>JAVQIZ010122911.1:0-15671 GCA_036023535.2 Galaxias brevipinnis | reverse complement strand
TGTGCGACTCAATGTGCCAGAGAACATTGTGTACGCATGTTTGGGAGATGTAGTAGTACGTCCAGCCCTTTGGCAGTGACTGTGAAAGGTTATTGGTGCCCCCGTGTTTGAGTGCCGATCCTCCCAGCAGAGCCACAGCACACGTGCCCCTCTCCTCCCCCATCCCTTACACAGAATCATGTATTTCTCCCCTTAAGCTTCGCTATAGCCATACACTGACCATTAATAAAAAAAAACTGTGCGCGCAATACAAATGTCAGCCATGGATTTCCAGTAAATGTCATTCATGCTGGGATTCCCAGGGTTTGTTGTCAACAATATAGAGATGCGTGCACTGAATGCGATTGTGTTTTGTATTATCCGTATGTAACTGTCAACTATACTATAGAGATGTGTGTCTTTGTGTTGCTGAGTTCAATAGTGTTTTTCTATATCTCTCTGTGTCAACTATAATATAGAGAGGAGTGTCTTTGTGCTGCGGAGTGTGATAGTGTTGTATATATTCTATATATCTGAGTGTCAACGCTAATATAGAGAGGAGTGCCTTTGTGTTGTGGAGTTCGATAGAGTTTTTCTATATGTTTACGTTTGGTTTCTGATCTTCCTCCAGGGAACGACCTGTTCCTGGTGGCGGTCCACGAGCTAGGCCACGCCCTGGGCCTGGAACATTCCAACGACCCCACGGCCATCATGGCTCCTTTCTACCAGTACATGGACACGGACAACTTCAAGCTACCTCACGACGACCTGCAGGGCATTCAGAAAATCTACGGTAAGGTCCCAGATGTGAGGGGCCCGTCGGTCTACTGTCACCATGTGACGCTTGATCTCTGGGTTTGTATAAAGAGTCAAGCACGATGGTAGTTTCTAGCAGAGAGAGAAAAGAAAGATAGTGTATGTGTGGTACTCCAGATGAAACCACGTGCCACATGCAGTACCTGTAAGCTGCACTAGATTCGGTCGCATACATTTGCTACCATGTAGATTAAAGATGTTAATACCTTAAAGCTTGGATGTCCAGGGGATTTTAGATTGAGACAAATGTATTGTAGAATCCATTTAGATTTCAAGCGCTGTGTCCGCCGCGGTGAGCGTAGTCTAACGTTAACCCCCTCTCCTCCGTCCCCCCGTCCCCCGTCCTCCCCCAGGTCCCCCAGACAGAGCGCCACAGCCCACCCGCGCCCTGCCCACTGCCCCTCCCCCACGCTTCCACCCGCCCTCGGACCCCCGCAAGCACGACCGCCAGGTGCGGCCCCACCACCCTCCGCGCGGGGCCAAGCCCTCCAACCCCAACGCCAAGCCCAACATCTGTGACGGCGGCTTCAACACTCTGGCCATCCTCCGGCAGGAGCTGTTTGTCTTCAAGGTACGGGGTGAGGGAGGGAGGGGAGGGGGTTTGGGGTTGGGGGGGGTGGGTTGTCTGCCTGGGCGCTGTGGTTGGAGTACAGACACGAGGATGAGATGGCGACGATGATGACTATGATGATAGCAGCAGCAAGAAGGAGGAGCTTAATGAGCTTAATGGTTTATATGATGATGATGAAGATTCAGATAAGGAGGGGGGGGGCCTAAGCGACAGCCAGACCCCGCACCGTTTCAATGTAGTACGGAGGACTAATAGCGTCCCACGTGGTTCTGTTTCTGTGCAGGACCAGTGGTTCTGGAGGGTACGGGACAATTCCGTGGTGCGGGAATACCCCATGCAGATCAACAACTTCTGGAGAGGCCTGCCCCCCAAAATAGACGCTGTCTATGAGAACAGCGAAGGGAAGTTTGTCTTCTTCAAAGGTAAGGGACAGAGGGAGAGAACAAAGAACAGCAAAGTGACAGAGAGAGAGAGACGGAGAGTGTGTGGACGATGTGAGTTTTGAGTTTGTAATCCATGTTTCAAGGACACAGAACAGGACTTGGGTAAACACACCCAGGCAGGCACAAAGCAAATCGGAGAAATGAAAGGCAGCATCCATTCTCTTTATCCAGAGTGTGAACGTGCGTCCCTGTATGTGTGTGAGGGTCCAGTTCAGCCGTCCATCAGGCAGATTAACATGACATCTGTCACCCAGCGGGACCAGAGGGCACCTCCGGCTTTATTTATTTACTCAGAGGGACGTGTGTGTGTGCAATGTTTGTCTGTATAATACTGTGTGTGTGTGCTGATTTTGTCTGTATATTACTGTGTGTGTGTGTGTGTGCTGAGTTTGACTGTATAATACTGTGTGTGTGTGTGTGCTGAGGTTGTCTGTATAATACTGTGTGTGTGTGTGTGTGTGCAGTGTTTGTCTGTATATTACTGTGTGTGTGTGTGTGTGTGTGTGTGTGCTGAGTTTGTCTGTATAATACTGTGTGTGTGTGTGCAGTGTTTGTCTGTATAACACTGTGTGTGTGTGTGTGTGTGTGTGTGTGTGTGTAGTGTTTGTCTGTATAATACTGTGTGTGTGTGTGTGTGTGCTGAGTTTGTCTGTATATTACTGTGTGCGTGTGTGCAGTGTTTGTCTGTATAATACTGTGTGTGTGCTGAGTTTGTCTGTATATTACTGTGTGTGTGTGTGGAGTTTATCTGTGTGTGTTTGTGTTTCACTGTGTGCGTTTGTGTGTGTGTGTGTGTGCTTGCGGAGTTTGTCAGTATATTACTGTGTGTAAGTGTGTGTGTGTGTTTTAGTATGTGTGTGTGTGTCTGCGAGTGCTTTTGAGGAGCCACTTCACTGTATCCACACTACAGCAGCCCCTTCTTCCCCCCCCCGTGCCGGAGGCCCTTACCATCATACTCCATTAAGTGTAACGATAGCCTCGACGGAGCACACCATTAGTGCCAGTGGACCCGCCTACACGCAGTTGTCTGGGAGAAACCACTGAATTAGAGATAACATACGTCATCCATGTATATGTTGTGAAGCGTCTTCGGGTGTCAGAAAAGAGCTATTTCAGTAAAAGGAATGATTATTATTAGCATATTGTTCTTATATGGTGATACTCGTGTGAGGTGGCATTTCAACATCAGGAAAGCTGGAAACGTTTTGTGCTGCCGCTCTCCATTCCGACGTCACGCCTTTGTGCACAGCGATGAAACCTTTTGTTGTCAGGCGTAATCTCCCCCAGTCAGCCCGCGGAGAGAAACGGGTCTAGTCAAATCTCTCTTGAGCGACAGCCTTGACTGTCCGTGTCTGAGTCACTCTGTGTGTGTGTGTGTGTGTGTATGTGGTTTTTAGGGAACCGTTTCTGGGTGTTCAAGGACACCGAGCTGCAGCCCACCTACCCACAGGACATCTCTCTGTTCGGGAACGGGATGCCCACCCAGAGCATCGAGACCGCCGTGTGGTGGGAGGACGTGGCCAAGACCTACTTCTTCAAAGGAGATAGGTCAGGCTGCATGGCCATGTCTGCACTCAGGCCCGGGTTTACTAACCACACGCACTCTTTCACCCCATGTCCTAAAAGTTATAAGAGCTCACACAACGATCTCTACAGTAAATGTTAGTTAATGGTATTATATATTTAAATATATATATATATATTTAGTTTTTTTTGTTGAAATCAATGTATTTTATAAGAAAATAGTCATGTCATTTTTTTATTTTTTCACCAGGTATTCTGTATACATTTGAGGCAAAGCATTGTTTTCACCAGGCCCTCTGCTCTGCATGTGGCAGTGCATCTCAAACGTAGTGCAGCACACACTCCAAAGTGTCGTTCCCATTTGAAAGGATCTCTGAAAGAAGGCTCTCCAAACGACTCGACACTTCCCTGACAAACACTAGGAGACAGACTCTAGAAGAATAGGCAGACTCCGTTATAAAGACATCTACTCGAGCGAGGGTGGAATGTAGTATTCTGATTTTAAAGGTGGTGGTGGTGGTGGGGGGGCTTGGAGGAAAACGACACAACTAGTTTCTCCAGTTTCTTTATATGTAAAGTTTTACTGCCTTCTGAAAAAGTGTGTGTGTGTGTGTGGGGGGGGTGTGTGTATATGTCCCCTGTGTCATCCCCCCACCCCCCCAAATTAAGCTCCTGGTTGAGACGACCTGTGCCTCGGCGGTATGAGTAGACGGGGGGGGGGGGGACTACGGGACGACGGGGGGTGTACATGCCAGCGTGACTCAGTTGTTTTGTAGGGCTGTCATGCTAAGTGATGTCTTATGGGGTCCTGGGAGCCTGTGGTGAGCGCTGCCGATAAACTGCTTTGTCATGATGCTGTCACCGCTCAGCCTGCTGGCATACATCACACATGGCCATCTGAGGGCTGTCCACAGCCAAACAGGAACTCTCCTCTTCTGTCTCAGAGCAGAATGTTAATGGAAAAGTATGGGCTGTGTGTGTGTGTGTGTGTGTGTGTGTGTGTGTGTGTGTGTGTGCATTTGAGTAGGAGATTATGGCCTCGCTTTCATAAGTGGATGTTACTGTCCTGTGTGGGTGCCTTCACTTGTAATAGTATGCGTTTAGCCCCACCATTTAACCTGTTGTGTCGTCATGTGCTCTTCTGCAGGTACTGGCGCTACAACGAGGACATGAGAACCATGGACCCCGGCTACCCCAAACCCATCACGGTGTGGAAGGGAATCCCAGACTCCCCACAGGGGGCCTTCGTGGACAAGGCCAATGGTGAGGCCCTACTAAGTCTCATATTATCATTCGTGGAGCTTTACTCTCATTGACACTCATCCTACTGTTTTTGTGTCAATTGAACAGATCATATTTAGTTGTATTTATCTACTGATGAAACACGACAGCAATCGATCCTTTAAATTTCAAGAGATGGCTAGGAAAATAAAGAGGCTTATTCGGTAGCTTAGGTAACCCCAATCCTTAGAATATAGAATTTCTGTGGTATTAAACACACACCATTTTTGCATATTCACAAATGATGCTTGCATATACACATGACGCATGCATATACACATACGATACTTTCATATACACATATGAGCGTGTATAACAATTTGTCCACCTGCTCCACCCAGGCTTCACCTACTTCTACAAGGGGAAGGAGTACTGGAAGTTCAACAACCAGCGGTTGCGTGTGGAGCCAGGCTACCCGCGCTCCATCCTCCGCGACTTCATGGGCTGCGACGGCCTCCCGGCCGACCCCGACTGGGACTGGAGCCCCCCGGAGGCGGAGGACCGCCACTACGACGCCGGCGACGTGGACATCGTCATCAAGCTGGACAGCGCGGGGGGCACGGAGAAGGCGGTGGCCATCGCCATCCCCTGCGTGCTGGCGCTGTGCATGATGGCGCTGCTCTACACCGTCTTCCAGTTCCGCCGCAAGAGCACGCAGCGCCACATACTGTACTGCAAGCGCTCCATGCAGGAGTGGGTCTGAGAGGTCCGGGCCCGCGCCGGGGGGGTGGGGGAGGGTGGGGGGAGGGCTTGTAGGGACTCGACAACGGTCGGTCGAGATGCTGACCAAACAACCCTTCCCCCTGTGGGAGGATTTGACAAGGTTGCACTCGATCGTGGACAGCTGCGTTGGCAGATGAGGAAAAACTCTGGTTTGAGGATGGAGCAACGGTAAGCCCATCAAAAGGAGCTTGGTACGGTTTGGTATTTCTAATATGTGTACAGTGTGTGTCTGCGTTGGCTTTTTGACCGTGTCTCGGGTGCAACGTGAGCCACAATGAGCTCCAGCTGTCTGGGACCTAGCTACGCCGTTCTCTGTCTCTGCACGTCCCTAACGAGCCCAGCGCTATCTTCAAACTGACTCAATTAGATCTAGGCTACTTCATCTTCTTAAGTCACTTGCCCCTGGACTGTACAGGTTTGATTTTCTTCTAGTTCTTCTGTAAAAGACGAGTCCTAGTGTGCTGAGGACCGAAACCAAAAAAAAAAACTTTTCCCCTTTTCCAAGGAGGATAAGCCGTCAGTGTCATTCTTTGATGGGATATTTTTTTTTTTTTGTTGCCATTTCACGAATCTGACATTTCGTGTTTACATTTTGTGGGGTATTTTTTCAAGCTTTTGAAGCCATTTCTGGTCATAGTCGTCCGTCTGCTCTTTGTCATCAGTGGGAGGCTGCAGCGCAGAGCTGAACCGTCAAACGAAAGACTGTCTTGGCAGTCTGTCTCAGAAATGGGGGCCAAAAAACCTCACTGCAATACTTATGAGACTGCCTTAATCACAGATTACTTCTTTGTCCCTTCATATCCATGTCGCTTTTTCTCGGTACATTTTCCCACACTTCATCTTATTTTCTTCCCCTGTGTGTGTGTGTGTGTGTTTGTTTAAAAGGGCATACAGGTCCACAGATCTGTATGAAAAAGATGTCTGATGTGTATGAATACATTATTTCCTTTTTTAACACAACAAGTAGATGTGCTTTTTATGTTGAGCTCTTGTATCATCACAGTTCTTACAGTGTGAAGAATGAAATGCTATTTAAAGTAAAAGGATTAAAAGGCAGAAAACTATTACCCTGTGGAAAACTGAAAAGGGACTGAATGGACTGCAGTGAACGTCCATTGTCGGTGTCCAAGAATTAGACTTGCTGTTGTCCGCGGTTGCCTGCCATATAACATATTACAAAGTAGTCGTGTGGTGTTGACTTTATCTCAGAGTTTGTGAGGTGATTCTGTATGTGAGATATCCTGTGAATGTTCATATCTCACTCTTCATCATGTGAAGGAATCAAAACTGCTTCAATGTTTGTATACCTATTATTATAGATCACCCCATGAAACATTTAAGTAGGTATGACTATTTATAATAGAATCATCGTTCCTGAAATATCCAGACAAAAATTAAGTTACCGTTAGTAATTTGGGGTTCCTCAAATGATTTCATTCTCAAGATAAGTTTCTCTACATTTTTTCGCAACATTTTGTGTAATTTAATTAATGAAAGCTACTGCATTGTCTGCAAAGAGGCAGTGAATTCCATGATCATACCAGATAATGATCTACTCTCATTCTACATTGCTGTAAACCCTAGCTCCTTCGGGTGCCCCATTAAATGGGGACACGTGGGTATTGTAGTTTTACGTTTGAAAGTTGACTGATGAGACTGGGTCATGTTTTATAAACCATGTGAAAATGCTCTGCTTCCAAACTCGTCCTCCTCTTTGGGGGCCGTAAGACCCTTGGCAAACCCACGAAAAGAAGATCTCGGCTTTGCTCAGACGGTGTCCAGTGCTGTGCAGCTAACCCATGACCCCATCCATGGTTTGATTTTGAGGGGGTGGACAGCCTTGTCTTCACGTTGTCTCTCATGTTTTAATGTCTGTGGTGAGCCTGGGAGGGCTCTGTGGCCATGGGACCAAGGCGAGTCAGGCTGGCCGGTACTGTATTTATTGCTGTATTTATTCCTCTGTGCTCAGCACCTCAATCTTCTCGTCGCATTGCATTGTACCAAGGGCAAGGAGCTGTCATTAAAGTGGATTTCAATCTGCAGGTTCACTGTGCTCCGGTGTCTTTATTCCGAATGAAAAGTCTGTGTTTCACCGTGCAAAACGATGGTGGGCGTTCTACAAATGGGCTGCGATTTAGACATCCCGGAGAGAGGCGCTTTTTCAAAAAGAGAGCCCTGTGGCAGGGGTCGGTCTCTCGAACGGGAACAGACCGTTTGAGAAGCAATTTGATGACACACCGGCAGAGCCAAAACGGCTTCAATCAGTAAAGAGCCAACCATTTCCACCACTTAAGCCTGCTATCAGATCTGGGTAAGGGCAATTGGGACTGCCTCATGCACCCCCTGTCCTTTAGAAATGGATCGGTGTTATCTGCAGGCTCTTGAGTGCCTCTCTCCTCCCCCTGAACAGACGCCATTATGCCATTAAGGCTAATTTGGAGTGTCATTAATGGACGGGGGTTGGAGCCTACTAAACAGCATTCGATACACAAGACGTGAGGGCTAGAGGATAAATCAGAGGTGGGTGGTTGGGGGGGGGTAGTTTTTACAACCACATGTTAAAAGGCACATGCTATGAGTAAGAGCATGAAAGAGGTCAACATTTAAACGTATCAGCGAGGACTGAGATATAGAAGTGCACTGGAGCGGACGTAGCGGCTGCATCACCGCCGCCATGGGGTGACAGCTGTAAGGTTGGAGAGCTTTTTTAAGCAGCGTAGGAAGTTCATTAAATAGCAGTGGGACCCACCGCGAACAATCACTGATTAGCAGTGACAGCCAGCAGATGAATCAGACTGGGGCAATTTGACATGCACCACTGGAGAGCAGGCCATTAGCTGAGCGAGGCTCCACCGAACAACTTCATACTGCACAGGACTCGCTGGACGTTCTTCATTCTAACCCTCCGTCCCCATTAAAAACTCCAAAGCGAGCTGCGAGTGGTAAGCAACAGGCGTCGCCCTCCATGAGAGGACGCGTTCGGAGTCGTGCAGAGGGTATCGTTCACGTCGAGAACCGTAGTCTTTACACACTGAGCGTAGACGGAGAGAATGAGGTCTGACATATTCACCCGTTCATCCTATTGGGCGGGGTTGCCCCCGTCGTTGCGCAGAGCCGTTTCAAACCGGAGACATATCCACTCGTTGAGGGTCGCTCTGTAGCCGCTGGGTCGGTCCACTTCCTAGTGACGCATGAGGAAAGAAAATGTATAAATTGGATCACCAGACAGAAGCTTATCCCTTTATTTATAACCTGAAATTAAACATAATTCCACTAGACATCAGTAATAAAGAAAAAAATAACCTTCATCCAGAAACCCCATAGATGGTGGAGCTTAGCGTTTTCCCTATTCTAATGTCATAGCAGTCGGTCAGGTTGGAAAGGTTACAGTAAGTGACTGTCAGCATTACTGCAGGGTGTACCTGGATTCTGAGATAAAGGAACCCCTTTGAAAACAGCACATCACAGGCCCTAATGTAGGCTACAGGACCGTGCTATGAAAAAAACTTTCCACATTGAATTAAAAATCTGCTGTGTTTGCAGTAGGTGTATTATCAAGGGTCTTCCTTCGAATGGTACTGTACGGTACAATTTGTACCTTAGATAGGCATACGTTGACAATGTTTAGAGGAGCTGATCAAGGTAATGTCACTGACCCTATTGCTGCTTGGAGATGTGTGCTTGATTTTGATGTGGGTAGGCTTGAAAAAAAAAACATGAATAAGGAAAATGTATTAGAGACAACAGTAAGGATAATTACAACATAAATGTTCACATGGTGGGATTTATTCATAAAACATCCTCTTCCACCTAACTAGCCAACATATAAAGAAATCAATATAATCTCTAAAATTAATATTGGATCTTTGCAAGATACATTCTTCTCCACTTCTCTCCTGCATCTGGGCCGTTGTCTGTACTTCAAGAGTTAACTTTATTGACAATCGCAGCATACACATCTGAACAGAGGACGTCAAAAAGCTTGCAGGGGCATGTATGTATATCCACATAACAAATGAGACTGGTTCACACACACTAAATAAAATAATACGTTTACAAATGTTTGCTGCATGCTGCTTTCAGATAACTCCCCAACACAAGAAGCTGCATGGCTCATAGATTAGTAGCCTAGTTGTTTGTTATGGTAGGCTTAGTTAACTGTCCCGAGTCTGATATTTACTGTTTAAGGAACAATATTGATTCAATACTGTCTATTCAAATCAATTAAATTAAACCTGATTGCTATCCAAGCTATTATCATATCAGTCGGCGCTATGCGTGGTCATAGTGGGAAAAAAACCCCGGAGGAAAACCGACGTTCTAGCCAAGGGTTCGCTGACATGATGGAGCAGTGAAGCGTTGCTGAAGTTCACCGGAAGTTGAGGAAACGACTACTGAAACCCTGCATGGTCTTTTTAAAGTAAGACATTCAAGCTAGTCATTATAGTAATGTAGGCCTCTAATCTTATACTTTTAGAACTCCTCCAATGTAAAGATGCTTTGTTCCATATATTACTGGAAAATTAAACATGTATTTAGTCCTCGTCATTAAAATGTTTTATTATTAGCTAATATACTGTCAGCCTATGACATTGCAAGAGAAAGAGGAAGGTATTTGGATGAAAAAAGGCCCAAAACGTTGGTCTACTTTGTTACTTACTTCAATGTTTGTTTTTTTCTGCAAGTAAATATAGATGATTAGCAAAATGATTATGTTTACTTATTCAATTCCACAAAATGCCATTCATATTTCTTATAATGTTCCATTTTGGTCCAAACAAGTGGGGCGTCTACAGTTTGGTAACACAATCATTGTGAAGCAGAATTCACCAAGCGTTGGATTGTTCACCCACTTAATAGGGTAGTTAACTGGGATTAGACCGTCGTGAGACAGGTTAGTTTTACCCTTCTGATGATGTGTTACTGCAATAGAAATCTCTGCTATTTTGGACAATTGATAATTATGAATCTGAAAATTAAAAAGAGTGTGAAAAGGACAAGGATAATAAGGATTTACTTTAACATTGACAGTAATTGAAGTACATTCAAACTGAACTAAAGGGCATTCATGCTCGAGCTGTATATTGATCATACAAGATAAATCGTGTCCTAATGCCAAGGTTGTGCAAATGCAGAATCAGATGTTTCTTTATTGTGGAAAATCTCAACCTGTGTGGTAACTTAACTCTACTGGTTCAGTAATGCTGGTTGAATCAATTAGCTGAGTTTAACAGATTTAAAACGGCAATTAAATCATAAAACATTTTACACATATACAGCTATTTTAAGTGCTATTTATTTTGGTTGGTTTCTCATTTGACTCTGCATTACTAAAAGACAGTGTGTTCAGTATATTTATTATTATTATTTAACTGGCCAAGATTTCCTCTTTGATAGGACATATGAAATAACAGCCTTTTCAAATAGCCACAGGGTTTTACTAGCCGTGAAACCACTTATAATATCTTAATTTAAATGTAGGCCTATCTGTTGCAAAGCGTTAAGTAAATCATTTGATATAAATAAAAAGACTACGACACAAATGTATTGGTTTGAGTGAGACTAAAAGGACTACAGCCATCGATGGCATCCAAAGCTTTTCTTATAAGGGAACTGTTAATATTTACTTATTTAGACAGCACTGCATGTACAATTACAATGAGGTCACAGGTTAATTAAGGGGATAAGGATTAAGGCATATAACAAAAACATGAGTGTCTATGTTGGTGCTTGCCTTTGTGTATGTTAAATTACATGGTTCCCAATGCTTTACTGCAGATTGCGTTTCAGCAAAGAGGTGTGTCCAACTTTAACCTTAGTAACTTCTACAAAGAAAAAAGCAGTGAGCTATCTGATATGTGAGGCTTTTTCGGGGGGCGGTCAATGATGGTAAACTGTAGTTCTCAAACTAATCACACACAAGTTGTTTCTATCATAACACCTGGACATTAACATGCCGCTTCTTTATGCAATGTGCCCCCAAGCACACTTCTAAAAGGACACAGGTATGGCTAAAGACAGGATCTGAGGTGGCAAGCATGTATTCAAATCGACTATTTGGTTGTAGACCTGTGGATTGATCTGAAAACAGCAATTGAGGAAGGAAACCATTAAAATGCTGGGGGAAGTTAAGCCGTTTGTATAAAGCTGATATGCAGTGTTTATTGATTTGCATGGTGGGTTTTGATGAGGTCTTTGGTCTATCACTAAAGGGCCTTGGGGAAAGTAGCTACAGTGCTGTCGCTGTTTTCTCAAACCACCCCTGCTGTCATCACGCCCACATCGGACATCCTGAGCAGCTTGACTTAATGTGTATGTAGGATCGAAGCACACATTAAGAACAGTCCACTGAGATCATATTATTCTACGATGGGGTTTGTTTTTGTTCTTAATTTATTTGGTTGCCGACGCAGCTAACGGTTTGTGTTTTATATAAACGTTATTCGTGCTTATTAACTTTTATTCAAAAGTGTGTTACTGTCAACCAGCTTAACTCGACATATATTGTTGGAACCCAGTCAACTTCCTTTATTGGACAACCATAAGTAACCCATGTGTACAGCTATGATTTATGTCCTAAAGGTTGTGTAAATATTTGCTTGATTTCTAGCAGGGAAAATGGACCATGCACTTCTTCATGGCCACCAACAGAGGGCATACGAGGCCCAGGTCCTTCTCCTCTGGGACACGTAAAAGGTCTCTTTTTCTGAAGGATTGAGCAAGATTTTCCAGAGTTCACGGCTGTCTATCCAGGCTGTCATATTGAAGACGGATTATGCAGAGTGACAGATGCTTGGTGGTTCAACAACACTTCTCAACATGTTTTGGAATTCAGGAAAGTATAAACAATATAAAGGTTATTCTTATACCATAAGGCAAATACAATGCTAAACTCTTTTAGTAAGATTGCCAACTGACATACCACATTCACAGATGACTAAAACCAATGGTATTCATTATCTCGGTAGGTTTCTAAGAAAGCTGGTTCACATTTGTTGCAAAACTGTTCATCAGATAGGAATAAATCATAATATTAGATCTAGTTCAAGTTTATTTTGCTTTCCAAAGTCAGTAGGATGGAAGATTCTGTTAATATTACAATATTCACATAAATAATTCATCGTTAGATTTCTAAATCCTGTGACAATTTTATTAGTAGTTTAATTGACAAGGTTCAATCTGTCCGTCCACAATAGTGTCTATCTAAAATATCGAACTGTATCCTCTCCTCCAATCCCTTCACTCCTCCTTGCTATCAGGTCTCGTTAATGGATGTCATGTTTCTCGTGGGGTCTCGTGCAGTCATTCCTCTCTAGCAGAATGCCCCCAAAGGTTTTGCCTTTTTGCAGCAGGGGGCGTCGCCAGAGAGACGGATGAGTCTGACAGGTCTTGTATGTCACTAACAAGGATCCCTGGAGCAGATGACACACAGGGCCAATAGACAGGCCATTGACCTGTCAATTGCCCCTCGCTAGTCTTCGGCAAAAGAGACTCTCCCTCAATCATTCTCACAATAATTACAGTGCCATTATTGTCAAAGTGGCCTATGACAGTATGGTAACAGCAGTTAGTCTGCGTGTGAATGTGTGTGTGCTTCCTAGTTTTGGCTCCTACACGTATCTCCTCTGCTAGTTTCGCTGGCCAGCAGACACAGGTGATAGTTCATTCACTGACACACAGATGGAAAGCTATCCATGGCCATCTGCTTATTGGCAGGGAAGGCTGGAACGATGCATTACAGCACAATACCACACGCCAGTAGAATCACCGGCCGATCCTAAAGTTATGAGGTGCAGAAACTAGTGCAGACACTCTCTCTAACTCTTCTGTGTTGCCATCATCTGACATTCCTCTCCATATCCAGAGTTTGGGTTTTTTGAGTGACAGCTGAGCTGTATACTAATGCCGTGGGTTGACTAATCCATCTACCTGTCATTCCATTGTGCTCTGCAATTTCGGGCACAGCTACAGAATAGTTATGCGAGTCCTTTTGGGGTTTGTGTTGTCTCAGGAGGCTGAATAACACATGAGCAATTCTTAATTAGGGAGGAAAAAAAACGCTTTCTAGTACAGAACAGACTTTTTAACATTCTTAGTAGACTATATAAAAAGTGAATATGTGAATATGCATCTAAATTGATGAAATACGTCCAGCTATTAATTTCATAACAATTAAAAGTTGCATTCATTTAGGAAATAGTTCAATACTTTACGAGACGTATTTATCTCATAAGAACGGAATAGGCCTAAATGAATAGCCTACCACTGAGTAGGCTTTTGTATTGGGCCTAATAGGCTGTTCCGTTTGGGTTTCACTGAGCTCAACTCATTCTGCTGAAACGTTTTGGACTTCTTCGTAATTTACCCCACTGAACTATTTATTGACAGCGTAATTACACATCTAGACCTCCAAACAACACGCAAAAAAAGTCAATGCACATTTTTTTTAGTCGTAATGTCTGACTTCTGTGTCTCTATAAAAACGTTTTATAGGAGGAGGACAAGTGAATCGTGAGATTTCGCATTCTTGCTTCTAAATAAAATGAAACGCCCAGGGTTCAGCGAGACAGCCCGCCCGTATGATGGTAGTTCACGCGATAATTCCACCACTTGTTGCTGCACAAAGCAGACAAACTAACCATTTGGACGTCGACGGCGGAATTGAACTAAGGTCGGGTTTGCAAGTCTTGAACCATAACATATACCTACATGTATTATACAAGATTATGTGCAAAATGTGATTTACATGCTGATGCATTTTATTTTTCATCTAAATATTTAATGGCACGCTTATACAGTAGTACTACTTTTCTTGTGTAATGCAACCCATGCAGCTCACAGACCGTTTTAGTAAATCAGTCTCGAGCAGCCGAGCGGAAAAACTCATTAGATTGGGTTCATGTTTGGGAGAAAATATTAACATTTTGAGTTAGAATGCAGCTCTTATTCAATTTGTAGCTCTTACCCACACACCAGCAAGATTCTGAAGGGAACAAAGGCGTTTTTTTCCAATCTTATTCTTGACCAAAGTCTAAGAGGCGAGCACCGAGAACACGCCCCTTTACAAAGTTGCCAGATATGTTCCTCAATGCATTCTGACCCCCAATTTGTTTGGCCTTAAACCTATCCTGCCTTGGAGTGTATAAAAAAAAACACAGCCTACCTGTACTGAAGTATGTATGTAGGCTGTATAATCTCCAAAACTGTAACCATGTAAACAGAAGAGACGACATGTCAATTTACTTATTTTTTTATTTCATCGTGATACCAGGATATGAGGCTTGAGGTATTTTACTTATTTTAATTATTTAGTTGTGAGTTCATTAGGGCTGCTATATTATGACAGCAATTAATTTTTTTTATTATTATTTATTTATTTATTTTTGCAGATTTGGCTAAGTATAGTAACAATTCAGATGTTCTATTTAGACCATGAGCAGCTAATTTCCTCTAAATACTGTTCAGACAGTAGATATTTAATATGTAGCAATTTGTGTGGCCATTCTGACATCAAATTTGTAGACCTCGCTTACCCAATTAAATTACGATATAAAAATGTATATTTTCCGTCAAAATGTTATAGAATCGTTGCCTGTGTACTTTTTTGATGTTTTGCATGTCCACCAGTTGATCCATAAATCGTGGCTTTACCGGCCACTAAAATGTCCAAAGTGCTCTAGCTTCAGAAAAGATCCTAGACCTTGTCAATTGAGTGCAAACATTCAGGCGGCCGTATTGTCATTGAAAGTATGGTTGGGCCAAAGAGAATTTCATCCACTAATATTTCTGTAGACTCGTGCATCTTTATCCAACAGAACCTTAAGACCTCGGCAAGATGTCCGGGCTGAGCGGCAAGGTCCAGACTGTGCTGGGTCCTGTAGACCCGGGGCAGCTGGGTCGCACCATGACCCACGAGCACCTGACCATGACCTTTGAGTGCTGCTACTTCCCCCCGCCGGCGGGCGACGAGGCGGTGGCCGAGAAACCCTTCCAGATGAAGAACCTGTTCTGGCTGAAGCAGAACCCGTACTGCAGCCACGAGAACCTGCTGCTACAGCAAGAGACGGCCGCGGTGAGGGAGGAGCTGCTGGCCTACCGGCAGGCCGGAGGGGGGACCATCGTGGAGAACACGACCACTGGGATCGACCGGGACTTGCCCACCCTCAGACAGCTGGCTAAGGACACGGGGGTCCATATCATCGCAGGGGCCGGGTTCTATGTGGACTGCACACACACGGAGGCCACCAGGAGGATGACTGTAGAGAAGGTGTGTGTGTGTGTGTTTGTTTATGAAGAATTTATAGTACATACATTTAGAAAATATATATATATAT
>JAVQIZ010122886.1:0-24910 GCA_036023535.2 Galaxias brevipinnis | reverse complement strand
GTGTGTGTATGTGTGTGTGTGTGTGTGTGTGTGTGTGTGTGTGTGTGTGTGTGTGTGTGTGTGTGGGTGTGTGTTGGTAAGTGTGATTGTAATAGATAGGAGGAATCTGGCGAGGGCTTTATAGCAACAAATTTGCAGGACTCTAAATGAAAACCCAAGCCACGTTGTCAGCAGGGCCGCCATGCGGGGCGTGTTAGGTTAATTTCATAGTGGGCCAGTCATCAAATAGGTGATCCCTAAGTCTCTTTCCATGCCTCTTTCAGTGTGTGTGAGTCATAGTGTTTCTTAATACAGACCTGCGCTTATGTGTTGATGTGCTCTTACTGCTGTCCTTCCTTTATAAATAGCCCCTTAGATCTCCAAAGAGTAACGTGAGACAAGCTTCTTTCCTATCCTCTCATTCGCAAAGACTCTCCACTTGTTTCCTATTCTATCTCCATCGCTTTGCAATCCAGTCCATCTGACATGAAGACATTATTGCAACAGTATCAAAAGAGGTTCTTGGTGCAGCACATCCCCTCACTTGCTCTATTTTCTTTGTTTCTTTGCCTTCTCTCTTTCAATGCATCTATGCACCTTTGTTTTGCTGTGAACATTTCCTGTTCCGCTAATTTGTCTCACTTTTGGACCACCACTCCCCTTACAACCACAGGTCCACCTCCTTTCATGTCTTGCCCACAATCTATTTGGATCAGATTTAGCGACACGACCAAAATGATCTCGGCAATAACTTGTCTCTCCTTCTTCTGCTTTCTCCGCTACTTCTCCTCATCCCTCACGCTCCTTCTCCGGGTTGTGCTTTTTGCTCTAACCTTTGACCATTCTTTCTGTCCCACTGTGTTTGTATGTTCTTGGCTCCCTGTTCTGTCCTTCTGGTGTTTGTCCTGTGTGGCATGTGAGTGTGTTGTTTCTAAACCCGGTTCGGAAAGCCGCCACAATTGCCACCAACTGTCGACCTTCCTTAGTAACCTCATCAGACTGTTTCCCTTTCTGGTGCACCACTGCCTCCCTCCTTCCCTCCCTCCAGTCCACTCCTTCATATTTGCTTTTCTACCATTATGCTTTTCTTGATCCTTAGGTTTCTCTGTCTTTCGCTGACTGTTTTATTCTTATATCGGTTCCCCTGGCCCCAAACCCCCTCCTCACCATGCCCACTGTCTGTCTCTCACCTCTCTCAACTCCTTCTCGTTCCGGAACTCCGGCAGTGTCTCCAGGCAGAAGATGAGGATGGACACCACAATGACCATGACGCTGATGATGGCAATGATTCGGGCCCCGCCGGACGACTCAGGGTGCTCAAACAGCATCCAGATTCTGCGCTGAAGTGCGTTGGTGGGCAAGGGCAGCTCCGCCTCTTTGGCGAAGCCCTCGTCCTCCTTGAAACGGGTAACAATGTCCTCGCTCAGCTCGTAGAAGCGCAGCTCCTCCATGAACACATCCAGGGGTACGTTGGCCGGCCGCCGCAGCCGCCCTCCCGACTGGTAGAAGTAGAGGATGGCGTCAAAGCAGACGCGGTTGCGGTCCAGGAAGAGTTCGTTACGCAGAGGGTCAAAGTAGCGTAGGCGGCGCTGCGGGTCACCCAGCAAGGAGTCAGGGAACTGGGCCAGGGTGCGAAGCTGGGTTTCATAGTGCATCCCCGACACGTTGATGGCCAGTCGCTCAGTCAATGCCCAGCCACCCTTCCACAGGGAGCCGGGGGGCCGGCGACCCCTCTTGCCCTCCCCTCTGTCCTTTCTATGTATGCCCTTCTCCGTCTCTTTCTCCCCCTTCTCGGCCTGGTTGCGCTGGTCCTTGGCTATTTTCTTTCTTTCTATTTCCTCTGTACCTTCTTCTCCCCCTCCCTTGTCATGGCTATCCATGTCTTAGTCCTTTTTGGGTTCTCTCAAAAAAACATGTGGGTCAAGCTGTCCCTAATAAAACAGAAAGCATAAGGATAAAGAGCATAATAAATAATAAAGAAAAGGCCCAATTAATCACTGACTTTTGTGGGGTTTTATTTTTATTTTAACGTGTATATGCTAGATTAGACAATCTAATTTAACATATTTTGCTTTATCTTTCTTTATAAGAATAACCTCAACATACTGATCAAGCCCCGTTACAAATGAAAACCTCTGAAAACATCAAGGATAGTTTGTACATTAAAAAGGTTAATAATGACTTCATTTAAATTAATTACCATTCAAGTCAGTTTTCAATGCTAACCACAAACGTCAGTTTTCCACTTGTGCATGCACAAATAATGCAGTTAGTACGCTGAGTTGACCAGATTCATACAGTAGTCATAAACATCCTATAGGTTTAGGTTATGAGCCTATAGGTTTTATAGGAGCCATAGGTTAGCATTGCTTTACTAGAAGTAGCAGTCCTCACGTTTTGCTGTCCCCCCTCTGCCAGTCAGTCTCCTGTTGATTGAGACAAATTACAACTCTAGAGAACGACAGTCATTGACAAGGATACTGTACCTCCACCACAAGGTGCCTGCTTGCCTGTCCCTCTTCCTACCTCTATGTCCCTCCTCTATTCCCTGCCTGATCTCTCTATCTGGTGTGTATGTATGTTGTGTGTGTGTGTGGGAGGGGGAGGGGGGTGTCTGTGCTTGTTTGTATGTCACGGTCCCCAGCCCCCACCATACCCCCCCCCCCCCCCCCCTTCGATCACCCATGCTCACTCTGTCGGGAATGCTGTCAGGTTGAAATTCAATTCACTGCCCTCTCTTCTATCCAACCTCAGCAACAGAATATCCCCCGCCCCCTCCTGCTCGCTGTCTTCCCTTGTTCTCTATTTGAATTTATCAATACCATGAATTATGTTTACGTTTTCCTCAATCATACATGTGTGCTGTAAAATAAACGAAAATATTAATAAACAACAATGGAGGAAAGAACCTGCCTTGCAGAAGTCGTTAGAGGGAATGTATTTTTGTAGGAAGTTAGCGTAGTATAGGCTGGCACAGTATGCGAAATATATGCACATGTTAAATCGATTTTGGTTTTGAATAAACTACAATTCCCATAAATACACGTTCCCCGGTTCTAAACGTTATGAGGCTCACTACAATCCGCATGATTTTGAGGAACTTCGAGCCAGAAGAGCTATTATTGACAGATCATGTGAGACGGGTGTAGCTGGAAGAAGAGGAAAAACTGGAATGCTGACTGACACTGCTGTAACAACAGTTAACCATAGAGTAGTTTCCTTGAATTGGTTGGGCAACCCGCGTTTGGAGAAATTTAGCTTCTCCCCAAAAAAAATCGACAATGTCTGGCACTGGATTGCGCTACCGCAACAAAGTTGTCATCGTCACTGGAGGATCGAAGGGCATAGGCAGAGGAATTGTCAAAGTGTTTGGTAATTATCCTGAATCTTGGCTTCAACATTAACTTCGAAGAACCAGAAAAGCAGAAAGGGCCACTGACACTTTAAACTTTACTTTCAGTTGAGAATGGGGCCAAAGTGGTGTTCTGTGCAAGAGGAGGTTAGTTTGGCCTTAAGTGAACTGTTACATTTTAATCATTAACGTTGTATCTAATCAGGCTTACAATGGCTATTAGTTTACTATATTATGTATCGGCACCAGTTTTTATGTTACATTATTAACAATTAAACATTATAATGTGTACATAATTCCGTAAAATTTTTGGTATTACAATCATAATACGATCTTTTGACAGTTGAATCAGGTCTGGCTTTAGAGTTGGCACTCAACAAGGTAGGGCCAGGATCTTGCAAATTTGTGAGTTGTGACGTTTCCAAAGAAGAGGATATTAAGGTGAAGGCCTTATAATTTTTATTTAATTAAATGAAATAATAATTAATGATTGAAACTTTCAACAGATAATACAAGGCAATAACGCTATTTTATGTCACGAGATCATAAGGTCTGTGGTTTGGACTGTTTCCCAGTTCATCAAGTGACTTTATGTCTGTGCCATTTTTTAATGCACTGTCCACCAAACTATATATTCATAAAATATTTTAATCACTAGTCATTGTTTATATATATTTATTATTTGTGTGCCCTGTTTTGATCTTTTTCCAGGTTTAGAATAGGTATGTTGATTCTTGTCAGGAAGCTGGGTCTGAAGTCATGTTTTGTTGTCATTGCTACCCAAGCTTTAGTAACGTTACAATTATCTCATTCCCTAATGCTACTTGATAATTTACTATAGCTTGTTCTTTGGCAGTGATGGACAATGTGTAACCATTTCTTTTATTCTTGGGTTCATGCCAGTATTGTTGACATAAGGTGTGGTGTTTTTGTCTCCATAGAATTTGATTGCAGTGACCATTGAGCAATACGGCCAAATAGACTGTCTTGTTAACAATGCAGGCTGGCGTGAGTATTTTTGTTTAACTGGCCAAATATCTCCAAAAATGTGTTTTACATCTTTCATTTTCATTGGCTTGAATTATGTAAACTGCATCTCTGATATCAGCTGTTTGCAGTGAATAGGTTTAGGATTTGTATTAATTTGTGATCTATAAATTATTATGTAAGCCCCTATAGCCCACTTACAGTTTCTGTCTTATTTTAGTTGTTTTACATTTCCCTTAATTCTTCAGACCCGCCTCATAAACCGACTGATGAGACAACGGCGGATGAGTTTAGAGACCTATTGAATCTGAACCTCATCAGCTATTTCTTGGCTTCTAAAGTATGACATTTTGTGCATGTTAATGTATGTGTTTGGGTCCATGTCCCTGGCTGTGTTTAATGTAAGTTCATCACTTGCATCATTTCTCTTCCTGCTTTGCATCTGGCTCAGTATGCCTTGCCCTACCTAAGAGAGCGACAGGGAAACATCATTAACTTGTCCAGTCTGGTTGCCACTATCGGTCAAAAACATGCCGCACCATATGTTGCAACAAAGGCAGGTTGCGTTTATACTATTCATAAAAAATGTTTTTGCTATTAGGTATCTATTTGCCCAGTGTATTTCTAATATCAAATTAACAGTATTATCTTTGTTTGTCCACAAGGGGGCAATAATTTCCATGACCAAAGCAATGGCTGTGGACGAGAGTAGGCACCAAGTGAGAGTCAACTGGTAATAAAACCGGTTTCCTCATTCAGTGATAATACACAGACATTTCAGCCCCTCCCTTTTATTCTATTGAGGGGGTTATACTTGCTTACTATTATTCTGCTTTGTGTTTGTTAGTATCTCCCCAGGTAATGTGATGACGCCACTGTGGGAGGAGTTGGCAGGCCAGACACCCAATGCCTCAACCACCATTAAAGAAGGAGAGAGTGCTCAGGCGAGTTCTCATTTGGAGGGAGCCAGGCAACACGTTTGTCCCAGTGCTCACGCAACCACACTGTGCTATATTGTGAAGGAGGCTTAGTTTCTATAATCCACAACTCTTAGTGACCAAACCTGTGTAATTGTCCCTGCGGGTAATGGGTACCTGTAGGCCTTCTCTGATATTGCTAGCAGTTAATGTTAATATGAGCTGTTGGTGTTTTTTTTATACAGCCCCAGTCTTCTGTTACTGCCATTCCAACTGTCCAATTTCTGGACCTATACCAAAACTCAACGAATATGTATTTCATCACCAGTTGATTGGACGAATGGGGACAGAGGCTGAGAGTGGGCAGGCTGCCCTATTCCTGGCTGCTGACGCCACCTTCTGCACCGGTATTGACCTACTCCTAAGCGGAGGAGCAGAACTGAACTACGGCTTCAAGAGTCAGCTCCCATAGGCAGCTTGGGCTTCTGTGAGAAATTAGAGATTTTTTTCCAAATTGTGTATATTTTATCAATACATATATAAATGTAAGTGAGCTGTTTACATTTAATAAAATGATTTTCTTTGATAACATTGTGTGTGAAATAATTCGGTATTTTTAATGTTTGGTTCAATGATGATGCTTGTCAAATTTAATATTTAATAATTCTCCAAGAGAAAAATATACAAATGCATGCCTGTCGATGAGACTGTCATAGTGCAATGAGAAATGTGTACTGTTTTGTTTTATAATTTGAGCGTGCCCATTCTTGGCACAATGGCCAATGCACTCGCACGATTTCTACCACTCCCCCTGCATGGGCCAATTATTTATATGCTGAATTCTAGGAACTCGAATTTCGGCCAACCCTATGATAGAGGTTTGTCACGCCTACCAACTTCCTTATTAACCCTTTGCTTACAATATATTTGATTTATTTGACAATATATAAATAGCTTTTTTATTTCAGACACAACAAATTAATAATAGATTAATTTAGATCAAATGATGAAGTAAAATTTAAAAAAGTTTTGGGCGAAAATGTCTAAGTAACATTTCCTAACACAATTTAGAGATTTTCCTTGATTAAACCGTTCAAAGCTAATTAGTATAATGTGGCAACAATGTTGCCTTGAAATTTGCTACTGAACTACATGCCACAGTGCAACCACCAACTACTTAAAACACAGAGGCCCGGTTTCCCGTACAGGGATTAAGCCTAGTTCTAGACTGAACCTCACTGTCAATGCAGATTCTCCATTGAAAATGTTTTATAGTCTAGGATTTGGCTTGATACCTGTTCTGGAAACCGGTCCAGAGAGCACAGCGCGTTATTACATAGCCGGAACTGAAACTATAACCTTGCTCCATAAATAGTTTCCAGTCGGACAAATTTTCCATTCAATACGTAGCAGCAATGGCGGCTTTAAGGACGGTGAGTCCAAAGTTCATTGTTTATCTCTTATTATCGTCTGTTTATCAGTAGCATATTCATTAACCATTAACACTGAGTGATGTACTAATTTGTCTAGCAGATAGTTAGATAATGAACTTACTGATCCATAACAATGTTAAGACAGTTCATCTGATGACGGCAGTCGTCAATCAGCAACTAAGCCAAGCAAGGCTGGCTGTTCGCATTCACAACACAGCACAGGTTGACTTGTCATGTAACTTGGGGTAGATTCGAACCCCCAGAGACAGAGCTATAATAATTTACTTTCATTAAGTATTTATTGTTTGCCGCTTTTATAGCTATATGTCAATGAGGTTTTGCATAAACATTTAATCCGACCATTTTCTACAGGAAACGTCAGCTGGTTCACGCAGTCACGTATTCTTGAACTCAGTTCGTAAAATCATAATTTTACGTCATCTCCTAACAGCGAAATATAACTTAATCTGCCACCGTAGAAAGAAAATGCATAGGAAACCTTTAATATAGATTCATGTGAATGTAAGATGACCTTACACTGTCACCTCCAGTTTTCTGTCATTGGTCTATTAACACTAGTGTCCCATTTTGAGGTCAAACTAGTACGGCGATTGCCTATTATATGTGTATGAAATGTGTGAAATCTATGGGTAAACTGTGTTAAGCACCCTGCGAAGCTCTTGCTTTCACCAACGCAAAGCACACACAATGTGGATGCTGAGGACTATTGTACATGTATACACAAATCCACAGAAATGTTAGCCAGTGCCGCAGAGGAGGCATGTGTTGTTCTTGGGTGACATTATTTATCCAAAGAATTGTGAAATAGAGGAAAAAAATCACTATGGCTAAAGGACATCTACAATGCTATATTCAAGTTTTCTTGGAGAAACACAAGCATAACACTGCTTATTTGATTGTAGAAATACACTGTGTCACTATTATGGTAAAACTATTTAATGACTCATATAACAAGATTTTGATACAACAAAACAGTGTGTAGAACCGTGTTGTACAGCTTCCAAAGCAAGCCTCAAAAACATTGTTTCCTTTCTGCAGCTTCTCCATGGACGGTTCATTCGAGCACTCCCCTCCTCCTTGGGGTCATTGAGGTTAGCCAGCTCATCATTTAAGGTAATGTTAAATAGAGAAAAAGGGAAAACCCAAAGCCCATTGACTCAAGAGTTACGGATTCATGCACTTTAGGAATGTTGGAATGAGGCCCTGGTGCCTTGTGTAACAAAACAGCTTCTTGTTTGTTGTGTACTGCATTATTGATGTGTCAGAATTGGTTGTATAAGAGTGTGTTTGTGTGCCTATTGTACTCTTGGTGCTCCTTTTCTCATCTTTTCCTTAACGTCACTTCCCACCTTCATTTAATTTAATATAATTGAAATGCTTGATTTGCCATATGAAGGTGCATGTATTCCACTCCAAAAGCATGTTACCAATTACAATGAGTAAAATCAATGTGTGCGTTGCTTGCTCTTTGCTCCTCTCCCTGTGGTTCTGTCTGTCGGTCTCTTTCTTTGCCTTTGGCTGGCCCGTTCTCCCTGTCAGGCAGCAGACCTCACCATGGAGCACAACACTACCCCCAAGCCCAAGCCAGACCCCTCCACTTTGGTGTTTGGCAAGCAACTTTCAGACCACATGCTGACCATCTACTGGTCAGAGAAGGACGGGTGGGGTGTGCCTCAGATCAAGCCCTTTCAAAACCTCTCGATGCACCCCGCCTGCTCTGCTCTGCACTACTCCATACAGGTCAGAGAAAGAGGCGGCTGCCACACACACACACACACACACACACACACACACAGGATTAACCCTTTCCTCCACGACCACTTACTCAGTACATACAGTCTTCTGTAAATTGAAAGTGATGGAGGTTTTACGGTGTGTGTTCTGTCCCAGCTGTTTGAAGGCATGAAGGCCTTCCGTGGGGTGGATAACCACATCCGTCTGTTCCGACCCATGTTGAACATGCAGCGAATGGAGCGCAGCGCCCTAAGGAGTTCTCTCCCGGTAAGTCTCTTAACCACTGATGATAATGAGGGATGATTGATAAAAGTTAAACACGGCGATATTAACATTCTTGGTTGCATGTCTGTCCGGCCTCCAGGCGTTTGACAAGGTGGAGCTGCTTGAGTGCATCAGGAAGCTGGTGGAGGTGGACCAGGATTGGGTGCCCCACTCCCTCGATGCCAGCCTCTACATCAGACCCACCTTCATTGGGATGGAGGTGAGTGAGGAATTGTTAGCTACTGAAATAATTCTTCCGGACTTTAGGACATTCTTTAAGGACATCTGGTTTACATGGCAAACTTTGTTTCATTGTTTTCACTGTGTGCTTTATTACAATATTGAATACCTTAGGGCTAGACTTTGAAAAATCAGGGTTTCCTCCAGTAACGACTCTCAACTGGTATCCTCAGCCATCCCTGGGGGTGTCGCGGCCAGGCCATGCTCTGCTCTTTGTCATCTTGGGCCCCGTGGGCCCTTACTTTACTACTGGGTCTTTTAGCCCTGTTTCTCTGCTGGCAGACCCTATCTACGTCAGGGCCTGGAAGGGAGGAGTTGGGGCCTACAAGATGGGAGGGTGAGTCTGCCTATTTCTGTCTCACCTACACAGAGACAAACACACACCTATTATCACTGACATGACCCATCTGTCTGAGAAAGGAAAATGTGGTTACGGGATGAGCATCTTGGAATGAGGCCCTGGTGCAACATCTCTCACAGCAGCATGAAATTGCCAATACTTGGCTTGTGACACTGTGCTCTGGGTGAAACAATAAATGCACAAAAGGTAGGACTATACCATCTATTTGCATTGTAGTGTCAATTATTTAGTTTTAAGCTACATGGTCCTGCCAAAAGAAATGTCAAATGAAAGCTGAAATTGAAGGTGGTTGCTGGCCCCGCGCGCCCCCTGGTGGCCTTATTGGTTTGACCTCTGTCACAAGGTCTACTCAGAATCAAGTTGTTTACGACCTTGTCTCCATGCGAGAGAAGGAAAGTGAAATCGAACACCACCACCCCACCATCCAATCACAGTCTTTCTCTCTCCTGTCACACTGTCCTCCCCCTAATGCCGTCTTGCTGTGCACACATCTTCTGCTATCGTGTCCCATCTTCCCCATCTCTCTCTCTCCTTTGTCCCTTTTTCAGTAATTATGGGCCTACGATAGCAGTACAGAATGAGGCTGGGAAGAAGGGCTGTCAGCAAGTCCTGTGGCTGTATGGAGAGGATGAGCAGATCACTGAGGTTGGCACCATGAACCTCTTCATCTACTGGACCAATGAGCAAGGAGGTCAGTCAGTTCACTAACTCTCTTACCTTTGTTTGTCACTCTGTTAAGTGTTCTTGTATGGCTGTCTGCTGAGTACCTGGCAGTCTATTCTAGAGTGGCAAGGGTAAGACTAGGCACACCATGCTCCAAAGATAGCTCCTCCTGAGACTCCCACACTAGGTTATGTGTAATGTTAAAGGAAAAACATTTATTTCTTTAGTGGTTTCAGTCGTGTAGAAGAAAAACATCTAACATCTGGAGAAATATATTTTTATATATATATATATATATATATATATATATATATAAACAGTTCTTCATGTAGTAAACAGGTTACACCTTGAAGTAAGAGCAGTAGTTTTGACCAAGAATAGTTTTGTCTTTTTCCTGACATCTGTGGTTCTGAATTAGTGCAGAACACCTCGAGTTCGCATCAATTTTAGTCCTTGACGCACACCACTAAGAGGACTCTGATCATTTTAACTTTATTTCTGCTTCTGGCTGTATGACCAGACTCTACACAAGACGATGGGCCTCATTTACCAACCGTTCTTAAGAAGAATGTTTTTCTTAAAACCCACTTACGCAGTTTCACGAAGATTTGGACATTCACCAATGTTTTCTTGTTTGGGATTTGGTCTTTGGTAAAAACCGAATCTACACTCACTCAAGAGCACAACATAAACACATTTTAGTGCTGACATGTTAATGGAATAATTTGTTATTTAGTTTTCTTCAGTCTACATTTGGATAGGATTTATAGGATTTAAATAACAAAAATATTTTTATCAATAATTTCATAATAGTTTCCATTATTTTACAAAGCATTGTGGTCTTTTAAAAATAAACACACACTACACTAACACTTCAATTCACACATGGGGCCCAGGTCTGTGTCCAAATGCTCTGCTAATGGCACACCCAAGAGGGCGGTCTTTCCAATAATGGCCCTGATGCGCTGGTCTAGCTCAGAAAAGCCTTTTCTTCTCCAGTGGTCAGGATCTACTACTGAGGCTTTTCTTACGTTTGGAGGAATGCAGTGATCCATTATCTTTAGCTTATCATTTGGGCATTCTTGACTTGACACACACTCTCTCTCTCGCTCTCTCTCCTCTTTCTCGCACTTCACTTTTCAATTTCTGTTTGGGATTTGTGGGTGCACACGGCCCTGCAGTCTCATGCCCTTTTATGGGAATTGGTGAGATGTTTACCTATGCTAATTAGGAACAACTGGCACCCTCGCTTTCAATTTACGAGGACAATGGGATTCATCATTGTAAGAACACAAGTGCGAACACTTACTTTTCACTACACTATACTTTTCTTAGGACCTTTCTCAGTAACAAATTTAAGAAAAACTTTGACCCATTGTCTTAGGCCCCTCTCTTTACGTTTGTTTAATTTATCTTTACTTTGAACACTTACTGATTACAAGTATTTACTATAATACATTTTTATTGAATTATATTTCAGACTTTCACAGTAATCTGTCTTCTAAGTGTTTGCTTCTATAATTACTTTCGCCTGAGTAACCTGCTACCTTTTGTCTTTGAAATGCACTTATCTCATTCTCAGGTTAAAACTAACACTGCTCTATGGGTGAAATACTAGTACAAGTCGTCTCCTTTCAAATTAGGCTGTTACTTGTTATTATTGTTGTGTTATGGATGATTTTCTGAATTTGAGTTTGTGTGTATCTATCTGTTGTTCCAGTGTATACTGTGTTATGTTTGTGTGTGATGGTTGTGTGTGTGTGTGTCTGTAGAAAGAGAGTTGGTGACCCCTCCTCTTGATGGCATCATCCTGCCGGGAGTTACTAGGCAATCTCTGCTAGACCTGGCCAGAGAATGGGTGAGAGAATGAATAAGACAGAATTATGCAGAAGTTCTTTGTTTTTGTAGTTAAGATAGATCAGTGATTATATAAAACATTCCATGTTCCATCTGTTTCTCTTGGACAACGTTGTGTCCGTTATTCTGTGGACTAGAGGTAGTCTTAATCCTTTGTGTGGTTTCCATTAGGGTGAGTTTAAAGTAACAGAGCGCACCATCGGAATGAAGGAGCTGCTGGGTGCCCTAGACTCGGGCAGGGTCCTGGAAGTGTTTGGAGCGGGGACGGCCTGCGTAGTCTGTCCCGTTGGCAGCCTACTCTACAAAGGAGCTGTAAGTTGAGGCACACAAATTGGTGCACAAATGCTTTTTTTGGCCTCAACTGCTTCAGTCCTTGTTCGGTTAAGTGTTGTAAGCCATTGCCTCACCACTGGCAGTCCTACCATTCCTCAAAATGCAATCTCCCCTCTCAGACCGTCCAGATTCCCACCATGCAGAATGGGCCGGACTTGGCTATGCGGTTCCACAAAGAGCTCACTGACATCCAGGTAAGCATTCATCGGTGCCTCAATGCTTACTTTAGCTTGTTAATTCATCACTCATTCAGTCCAGGTAGAATTGACTTGGCAACATTTTGTTGTCAATCAATGAAACATGAAAGTGTATTTCTGACACTTTATCTTCCCCGCCCCTGCTTTTGTTTGTAATGATTTATCCAGTATGGACGCAACTCCAGTGACTGGGCTCCGCTGGTCGTCTGATAGCACAGGCCAAGCATACGGAGACCCGTTTCACAATTCCAGTGTGCAGACAACCAGGTCCCTCCAGCTCCTACTCGCCCCATGAATGCACTCCTATTGACAGGCTGCTCGAGGCAAATGGACAGGTTCCGTCTGTTTTTCTTGGACAACTTTGTATTCGTTACTGTGTGGACTGTTTAATGGATAGGGGTACTCTTTTTTGTTTTTCTTCTAATGCAACAACTTGTATTCAAGAACCGTCAACAAAAAATTATAATGCAATGATAGATGCACTTACGGCTTTGCATCCCTAATTTAAGTAGTGTAACACATATTGCAGGATTTATGAGTCCTCTAGCCCTGTATCAAATCAATCAACAAAGGTATGAATCTGGAAATCTGGCACTATATAAGGAATATTACTTCATATAGACATATCTAGAATATTGTCAAATATTACCTTTTTTCAAATTGCTCATTTGTCAGCCAATATGTCAGTTTGAGATAAATGTTCCTTACGGTGATATCAAGCTACTTTGAAATGGCTGACATTAATCCTGCTCTGGTGTTTACACTTTTATAATGACTCTGCACTGTGTGATGGTAGTTCTGCTAATTAATTTGTCATGACACACTTTAAGCACAAACCACTATTTGCATCAGCCTGGGTGGCCAGTATGTTCATCTAACAAAAAGGCACAAAAAATGCTTCTTTCCATTCACAGGGCATTTATATTTGGCATTGGACAGTTTGCAATTATTGGATAGGTCAAATGGCCTACAATTGTAAAAGGTTTATCAACTACAGTTGATAGAAACATTTCTTTGCTAATGACATGTTTCTTGGCAAATTAAGCACATGAGATTCGTTTAGATTTTTAAGTGTATCGATTAGGATATGACAACATTTCAAATTGAGGTCAAACCCGAGTTGCTGATGAGCCAGACGTACAAATGTGTAGAAATGCCCGTAGGATTCCAATGGCGTTATTTAAGACCATTTAGCAGAACTTCAGTAGGAATATTTTCTGACCATGGTTTAAGTAATATAAGGTGCGTGTTTGTACTGGATGTGTGAATGATCTTATGAGAGGAAAATGATGTGGCAATTATGTTGTTTGTTTCGGAAAAATGCAACTTTGAAAAATGTCAAACGGATTTAAAATGAGAGGCCAAGGTGAACACAAGCACGCACAATTAGAGTGGTTAGTTTAGGCCCCACTTACTGAAAAGGTAGCTACTTCTGAGAATCGGTGAGACATTTACTAAACATACAGTCAGTGACTCCCGCACTAGGTTATGTGTAGTCATTATGTGTAAACGTACAGTAACAAGTTGTTTTTTAATAGAACTTTAACTGTTTTATAACTTATTGTGTTTCTTGCATTGTGGAACTACTGTCTTCCCAAGTATTTTCTTTTATAATTAGATTTTACTGTACTTTATGCCTTGTCTTTACCCGTTTTCCCTCTTTGAATGTATATGACTCTAACACATGGGGAACATTGTGTGTCCCTCTTCTCTGTCTAAGTGCCTGATCAAGTATATTATGTCCTGTGGATCTATACATTTCTGGCTATTATGGTGACTGCACTAGGTTCTGCTGCTGGATCCGTTGTTGAGTAAATTCTGATTTATTTGTAGTTTTTTCCCTTGCTTTGCTGTTACTATATTTTTTACAATAAACCTAATATTGTGCTCCATTACTGACTGTTCTTTCACAGTGGCATGTAAAGTATCCACATTTAACTGTATAATAAATAGAAGGTTGTTGATCCTAAGGGCAATCATTTAAAGGCAAACCTTAATACTTGTTTTAACACAATGAGACTGATCGAAATAAATTCCCAGCAATACATTTTATTATATTACTAATAATAATTCATTTTATTTATATATCACTTTTATAACACCCAAAGACGCTTCACAATATCAACATCATTTTGTAACTTGTTACTTATAATCTCTTACCTACTGCCAGAAATTTTAATCTCTTACCTACTGCCAGAAAAAAAAAAGACAAATCATAGTTTGAGTGAGCTGCAACAATTCAAACAGAAAATCAAATATCAATGAAAACAGTAAAGAAATAAATGCTATGTAATGCAATCTCACCATAACCACACTTGTATTAAACATTTATAGAGTATAAGTAGGGAAAACCTTAATCTGATAGTAATGTCTAAATGAGCAGCCATGAGAAAGTGCCAGTCGTCATGCTGGGATGAAGCTATTCCTGAGTAAGACAGTCGTCCTCAAACAGGGCCACTGTTTTCTGGCCCAGGGGGTTGTAGAGGAAGGCATCCACCTCCCCTCCACCATTACTGGTTTTCTGGAAATGGATCTCCAGCAGATCCTGCAGGTTCTCATGCGCCATGATGTTTGGGATACCCGCCAGTAGCACAGTACGAGAACAAAAAGAGAGTTTGGTCTGCAAGATACAGGAGGTCATATGAAGATTTATCTGAGGAACACTCAAATAAAATAAAAATAAGCTACACAACATTATTGCCTTTGGATTTCAAGTAGAAATCCCTGACTTCAGTGTCTTGCTCAAACACACTTTGACAAGTGGAGGCTGTGTACTGCCACCTGTTAATCACTCTGACCTACCTGAAAATCTGTAATCTCTCCATTGAGGAACGGAGTCACCTTCACTTTGTGCTTCTTCCCTCTATCCAACTCCACCTCGTGATACTGTTTGTCTGTCAAGCCTTTTGCCACTGTACAGAAAAGGATATTAATATACGTTTATTTTCAAACATGCTATAAATAAAAAAGTATTCATTCCAACGAGAACTTGCTCACAATTGTTCTCTACAAAAGTGATGACTACGTTGCCAGAGTCATTCAGCATGTCAGCTTCTTCCACCTCTCCACCACCATTCTTGCTCTTTGAGAAGTGAATCTCCAGTTTGTCTAGCAGCTTCTCTTTATTTTCTTTTTTGGGCAGGTTGGAAACCAGGATACGTTGGGGACATACCTGGGTTTCCATCTGACAATGGCAAACACAAAAAAAGCAACAAGTCAAAAGCAGAATGGTTTGAAACATTTGTGAAAAGGGAAACCACATGGAACCGAGGCTCCAGCTGATGCAGCATTCCATCTTAGTTTACTGGATCTGAACACAGAGAGGGGAGTATATTTTACAGTAAGTGGAGCACCATACCTCTATGTGGCTGGGCACCAGTAGCTGTACAGGCTTGGCCTCCAGGGTGATGATGCACTCAGCACCCAGATCCACCTTGTGCTCCTGCATGCTCAGTATCTTCTTGGCCACTTAAGAGAGATGTAAAGGGACATATTCATTGAAAAATGGGTTGTTACCTTAGCAAGCTCATACCACCAAACAAGGACTAACAAGGAATTGCTCTTTTCAATATTATACCTTTGTTGATTTAATGATTTTTGTCAAGCAATATTGGGGCATTAGCTTTGATGGTCAATGACCAGGGCATTAGTAATGTTTATGCAGCTCTTTCAGACATCGCTAAGTTACATAAGTGTGAGGACCAAAACATCACTACAACCTCACCTATCTCTTCTTCAAAGGTTATCAGTGCAGTCCCACCCTCCATGGGATACACTATACGAGGCTTCACATCAAAGTTCTCTGTGTTGGGCCCACCCTCAGTCAATCCAATGAATACAACTTTCTTCTCAGGTACTGCAGCAGACACCTACAATCAGCCAATAGAGTCTTATTTGATAGGCCACCAACTCAAATATTCCATTAAAGATAAATGTTGAGTAATACATGTTGGTTTGGGGTGTGGGTAGTAAGTGGAAAAGCTAAGAGTGTGAAAGAGAGCAAGCTAACATACCTAGAAGCAGGAGGCCCACTCTCCATTGTTACATTTTAATCAATTTAATTTCTCCGCTCCCAGACAAGGCACCTGACATCTACAGAAAGATCACTCTAAATATAAACTCAAGTGCTAATTACATCAGTCTGCTGCTTGAGGTGGTCATTGTTCTTCTGCGTTTGAACCAGCTCCTTCTGTGCTTCCAGGATTTCTTTCTTCAGCCTCTCTTTCTCCTCATGTAGGATTGTCAGCTTTTTCTGCGATCAAAAGGATACCTCAAGTTAAGGAGACGCGATCCTCTAAAAGTCTCTTCACTACAAATTCAGGTTTGATTAAGAATACTTCTCAGGCTAGGTTGTTGATATTGACCATTTGCTAGACAACTAGAGCCGCTGATTAAAGCCATTAGCTGATATTAACGTGATATCTCATATTATCATTACCACACCCACCCCGCCTGGTAAACCACTGACTGTTTCACAACTTCATATCAGTGATGATAGGAGGGCGTAGCATAACTTTGAAAGGAGCCCTATTATGCTTTTTGGGTTTTTCCCTTTCCTTTAGTATGTTACATAGCTTTTTGTGCAGTAAAGGGTCTGAAAAGTTACAAAGCCCATAGTCTACGCCAAAGGGTGCTACTCTCTCTCACAGAAAACACTGCTCCTGAACTGCCTGAAACTGCTTGTTTGTAGTCCGGCGTTTTCTTCTGTAACTTATCTCCGTCACTAAGTCACATATTTGAATAATGTTTGGCACGCCCTCAACCAGAGCCAGTCAGAGCGGAGGCCATGTGGTTTCGCCATGTCTAGAAAACGCTGTTTTCGTCAGGGCGGAGACAAATTTCCTTTGTTTGACCAGCTGACTAATCAGAGCAGATTGGGCTTGTCGGGGGGGTGGGGGTGGCCTTAAATAGACGGGAGCTAAAACTGAGCGTTTCAAATAGAGGTGCTGCAGACCCAGGCAGTTTGGAAAAAATAAATTGTTTATGGAACAATGAAACGCGCAAACTTGTTCAAGTAGGACTCCTAAATAAAGGTATGAACCTGAAAATGTGCACAATGGGGCCCCTTTAAAGTATATCTTACCCTAAGTAATTTTATTGCAAAAGCATAGACTACATGTTAACATTGTTAAGCTACACTATAACTCAGCAAAAAAAAGGCATTAGTGAGACAACAGTGTACACAACTTATTATACACAACTGTTATTTGCCTTCCTGTTTAACCCTCAAAATCTTCCCTCCCTGCTCGCTGTTCCCGCCATATAAATACCTCTGTTGTCAAAATGTTCTCTGATGCCTTTTTAGCTGCCCCTAATATACACATTATTGAGGCCTCCCCTCCTCAACTTAACACAGAGGAACTCTCCTCCTTGTTTGGTTCTACCTGCTCCTCTATTCTTGACTCTGTTGCTCCCCTCAGAATAAAAAAGCCAAAGCCTAAATCTCAACTGTGGCTAAATGACATCACCAGAGCTTTAAGGAGGCAATGCAGAAAAGCTGAGCGCAGGTGGAAACTAAACAAACTTCCTATTTCCTTTGACATTTTGAGAGACCAGCTAGTCCAATATCAAGAGGCTGTTAGGAGAACTGAATATTTTTCTGACATTTCAAAAACTGTCATAACCTTAAGGTCCTTTTCACCACTATAAAATCACTAAGATGTCCCCCTCCAAGTCCGAGCCTTATAGGGTTTATTGTAAAATGTGAAGAGTTCTCTACTTTTTTTATCAGTAAGATCCAACTCATCAGATCCAACATCTCAGCTCCAATCTGTGACCAAAACATTACCCTGGCCTGTTCTTCCCAACTGAACTGTTGTCAACCAATCTCTCTTACCTCTCTTAAAGATACTGTTACCAGCATGAAGCCTACCATGTGCCCCCTAGATTTTGTTCCTACTCGCCTGATAAAGGAGCCTTTTAACACAACTGGTCCCGTCATCATTGCCATTGTAAATAGCTCCCTGGCCTCCAACTCTGTCCCATCCTTTTTCAAACACACCCCTATTTAAAAAACCAAACCTGGATTGCACAGCGCTTAGCAACTACAGACCCATTTCAAAACTGCCTTTCTTATCCAATATACTAGAAAAGGTCATTCTGTCCCAGTTGGTACCTAATCTAGAACAACACCATATTCTAGATAAATTCCAGTCAGGTTTTAGGGGGGCACATAGCACGGAGTCTGCATTTTGAAAGTGTATAATGACTCACGGTCGACTCTGGAGTTCTTCTTGACCTCAGTACTGCTTTTGACACAGTGGATCATACTATTCTTATTGACCGCCTTGAGCATGGGCTTGACATAAAAGGCACTGCTCTGGACTGGTTTAGCTCATATCTTAAAAACAGATCTTTCTCAGTCAAAATAAGCAATTCCTCCTCTCCCCTTACCAACCTACTCTGTGGAGTTCCACAAGGTTCAATTCTGGCCCGTCCACTTCTCCTTTTACATGTTGCATGTTGATATCAAGATCCTACTATTTGTCTACAAAGCATTGAACCAACTTGCTCCCTCCTACATCACAGATCTACTGAGACCATACACTATCCCCAGGCGTCTTAGGTCTTCTGAATTGGGACTCCTGGCCATACCACACTCCAAACTAAAGCTCAGCGGTAACCGCGCATTAGCTGTAACAGCACCTAAATTATGGAACAGCCTTCCCTCTCATTAGATTTGTCCCTTGTGTCAATTCCTTCAAGTCTCAGCTCAAAACTTATTTCTTCTCATTAGCCTTTGCATCTTAGTGGTTTTCTATGCACTTGGCTTGTATATAGTATGTATATGTGTCACTGTTTTTTGTTGTTATGTTTGATATACTGTATCAGAATGTATTGTACAGCACTGTGGTCAGCCTGTTTTAAACGTGCTCGATAAATAAACATGATTTGATTCCAAAATTACACTTGTTATTAAAAATTCGCATCTTGTTTAAAAATGAGCATTTTTACTTGAGAGCTTTTTTTAAAATTACTTAAAATCTCTGGATAGGCCTACATACCCTTTCTTTTTCAATTTTCATGGCGTCGCTGATCTTTTCTTCCTCCATAGACTTTTTTAACTTGTCCGAGCGACGTTTGAACTCCTCAGCTAGGCCCTTCTGATTATCCCTTGCTTTGGATAGTTCGCCCTGTTCCTGAAGCAGCACCTGATATTGCACCTGTGGACACAATATGGGCTCTTTGAGTAAATCCAGATTGAATTCTAAGTGTAATAAAAGATAGATACCATCATACAACACACAATCATAATCCAAGTTGAAGAATCAAAGTAAAATAATTTCAATTTCACCTCAAATTTGAGAATTGCTTTTCTTATTTCTTCAGTTGATTGAGATGGCGGTTCCATTACCAGAGAAAAGTCCTAGAAAATAAGTAAAAATTGTTACTGCTTGCCTTATTTGCCAGACCTCTAATGAAAGTAAAGATGACCAAGGCTGTGAATCCGTCACTAAATGTGGCTAGGGTGTGAATGGCATGCAAACTCAATTTAGTTTATCTCACCTCTTCTGAAGACATCGGAATTTTGACGCTTTTTTTATAAACTTGAACAGAATAATAAAATGCAACCAATATAATAGTTAAATAATTGTGATATCACATTCCAAATGTTACGATGGCCACTGGGCTACAATTAGAGGGTGTCTACTTGAAAAAGTTGACAGTCGCAGAGGTTTTGTAATAACATGTAACATCGAAATGTATATTTCACACGATGACAAAACTTGATATTGTAAGTATGACTTTAAGAGCCGTTGACACTTTTCTTAATCTGAAACTGCTTTGCAATGCCAGCACACTGTAACATTCCATAAAAATGAATGGGTCAATCTACCGCATGACACATTCCGTATAATGTCTAACATGTTACCATAAAACTTAAAAAACAGTTAAATTTTCTTAACGTTTGTTAGCGTTGCTTACCAAAAACCTGCTGCACTCGTCTAGTCTTCTTTCGGTTTCATTTACTTTGTTCGACCTCTTGACGTCCACATCAGGACTGACATCACTATATAGTTACGCCTGTACTAATGAATGCGAAAGTACATTCCATCGGTTTTGTTTGCGTTGGAATATAACAGCTTTAATATGCTCTTATGATTCGCCCAGTTTCGTACTTACAAGTGAAGTAGGGAAAGATTTTTTTTTTAAACACTCGCAGCTAACCTAGACGTGCATTGATTGTTTTTATTCAACACTACCAGTTCGAAGTTAATTGATCTACGTTTGTACAGGTTTGCTGACAGCCTTTCTATGGAACTCACGTCACGTGTATGGGGCAGAATAAACCATGTGCTATCACAAAACTTCTACTGCAAAGCTTGCCAATCGATTGAAAACCTTTTAAATTAAATTTAAATGTACAATTAAAATCTTAATACTGGCTTACATAAACCCCATACCATCTAAATATGGCAATTAAGCCTGACTTTCAATAAGAAAATAGACCAGGATACATTAAGAAATATTGCTTCCTTTTAATCAGCCATAACATTTAATGAAGACAGACAAAAAAATTACTTTTGTACATTTTATTTGGAAACCAAAGCAAGCCTAGAATCTGAGCTTCTGGAAGAACCATTTGTTCTTGCCTGTCTTGTATCTGTGAAGAGAAACATATTAGACAAGAGCTCCATTAATGCACCAGCTAAAGTGTTAAACTTGGTATGGTGGGCAAATATGAAGCATGCTAGGGCTTTTAACAGGAAGACAAACCTCTCTTCAAACTTGATCTTGGCTTCCCTCCTAGCCTTGCGTTTCAGAGCAGGGTCCCTGAACACATCTTTGTTGACAACGGTTTTGTCCAGAGGAATGTCCACAGAGTATCTTAACAGTAAAAAAAATGAAGTTGGTCGAATGCAATGTATCAGTTTTTTAAGATGCATTGCATTAAATCAACATAATATTGCAGGGACTATAAATGTTTATTACGAGAAACAGCATTTCTTAACACCATGGTCAATAAGGCATAACTTGTGCTTCAGAAAATCTGGAGATGCAGGGGTATCATTAGCATAGATAGCCATAGGTTGCCTATTGATGCTCAGTCTCTCCTGTTTCCTTAATTAATAAGGTTACATGAATGAGAAACTCACATCACAGACATTTGATCAGGCAACCAATTAGTGTGTTTAAATCAGGGCTTGAAAATTTTTTTTTTTTAATTCAGAGCAGAACTACTTTAACGTTTCGGTTACTTGTTCCTCTCACAACATAGCGGTTTGTGAACCGGTAAAAACAAAAAAGCAAAGGTTAATAACATTTCTTTCAAACCCAAAGGCTATCATTTGTTATCTCAACATTTTTAACCAACCCTGCTTCAAAAGCATTCAAATTACAGTGGGACACTTTCACTGCTACATGAAAAGTCATAATGATACCACATACAAGACAATGTAACATATGAGAGTCCAAATGCCTACATCAGATTAACACATGGCTAAAATAAGCTAACTGTTAAGGTTATAGTTATTAGATTGAACAGCCTACAAAATAAAACAGTAAATCTTATTCATTCAACAATTTCAGTTCTGATAATCACGAGACGTATGCTCGTATTCAAATGCAAACTTGAATGTTCATGTTACTGGCGCTGTCGCCTTTGTTTAATGATAAACAAAGAAGTTGTATCAAATATAGCATTTAAATTTCAGCAATGACAAAAACACCGCAGGCTGCTTTGGCAAAACACAATTTTTAACCCTTGTGTACTTTACTACAGAGGGGAGGCAGGCAAAACGGAGACACATCTTACATTGAAATTTGACTACAAACTGAAATTTATTTTAGGCTTTAACCAAAAGCTCCATACACTAGCCCATTGTTTTAATTGTAGGCCTACATAAATTAAAGTATTTAGCCAAGTAATTAACGGAGAATGTCCATAATGAACCGTAAAATACTGTTATTAACCTACGTTCTAAAGGTTTTTTTCAAATGTAGGAAAAGAACGTTTTCTTTTCAGGTCCTTGGTTTTCAAGCCCTGGTTTAAATATTGTAGTGGCCATTACTACGGTTACCTTTATTGACTTTATTGATTCTTTCTATAAAAAAATATTTATAGTTGACTAAGTTTATTGAAGTAACGTTAGAATAACTATTCTGAAAATGTAATCAGGAACATTTTAATACATAGCAAATGTTGTTGACCGCTTGTATTTAAGTACCAGCCACCTATTATGGTTTACTGACTGGAGTTCGATAACAATGTTAATTCTGAAGCCATGGCAGCAATAATTATGTATATAGCGGAAACACTGATTAGTTTGGAATGCACACAGGCCAAGCATAACCTGGCTGCTTTATTTGAATACTATTAAAACATAAGCTATGACTTCTACAGTCCATAGCAATGCTCTGACTATTCAAATACAGAATGCCTACATCTGCTACTACCTTTAAAACTCAAAATACTACTTTCAATGGGTTAAAAAAGGATTATAGGTAACCTGTCATTTGCATAACACTTCAGCCCTTAAGTTGAGACAGTGCATCAAATATTCAAGCCTTCGGCACGAACCTGGTGGGCATGAGGTGGTTGTAGTTGAAAACCTTCACAAAGGCCTTGATCTTGGACCTCTTGGCAACCTTCTTCTTGCCCATGCTTGTAGTCACCTTACGGGGATAGCGGTCAATACCAGAGACCAGAGCGTGGCTGTATGGTCGGTCAGTTGTACCATCATCAATGTTCTGCGAAGAGATAATCACATACTTACATTGAATCATCATTTCAAACTATATGGTAGTTCAGGTCTTAATTTTCAATGACTAAGTTCAGTGAGAGCAACTTGCAGACTGTTGTAAGCCCCCCTGCCCTCCCCTCCAGCTTACCTTGACTATGACAGCTTTACGCCCAGCATAGCGTCCGGCCAGGACCATCACCACCTTTCCAGGTTTCATGAACTTGCCCATGTCTAGAAGAAGAAAATACCGGTTACTAGTCTTCACTAGCGTGCACAGTGAGTACAGTAGGTTGGCTACAACAAACTGGATTAGCCAGGGTAGCTAATCTAGCCACAAAAAGCTTATAGAGAATGGAGTCAGTCAGCAAGACTTCTTCGAAAAGTGCGTGCCCTAAGCATAGTGAATGTTGGACAACCAAAACCATATGCTTAATCGAACAGCTACAATCGTAAGTTATTTGTACTAAAGGTACCGCGTAATCTAAACACGTATCGAGGGAGCTGCCATGTTGGAAATGCTATCCAATGGAATTCACCTCTACCAACATTTTGATCGACATAATCGGCTAAAACTCAAACAAATGATGTTTGGTTTTTTCTCTTTAACATAATTATTAGGCAACCTAGTGCACAAAAATAATGTATATGTAATTTTTACGAGGATTGCAGTGGATTGTTTCAATTAGAATTTCACTCACTGGTGCTGTTCTGAGGCCACCGCTAGCAAGAAAGGAAGTTGAGCAGAATCGTCTGACCTTTCACATCAGGTCAACCTTCGTCACTTCCGTTTAATTTCTGATTCTGAATGGTTTATCGGAGTATAAAAAAAACAAATCTATTCAATCAACCCATAGTGTTTTTGGCCAGCTCTATCCTTTTCCCAAAAAAAACATGTTATCTGGAAGACATTTATTCCTGTGTGGCCACAATGCCAAAGCATCTGTTTTACTTCATATTTGTCTGATCTGTAATATTAAAACTAACCCATGATTTGTATCATGATATCATTTATAATTGCATGTCATAGAAACATATTCACATACCTATTTTTGTTCTTAGTTCATGGCGGAGCCACATCTCTAAGCTCGGGTTCATGTGATTTACAATTCTTTAGCAATTTATATTGATATTGCCTATATTGATTCATAATTTAGTAGGTAAGTAGTACTGTAAATTTGATTGCAGCAATTCAAAAAAAAATTATTACACATTCTATAACGTGAACAAAATTGCACACGGTCGTAATGCGTCAATATCAACGTAATCCATGATGAATTTATGTTGTTTGCAAACATTTGAACAGCAGCAACCATGTTACACTTCCTTAAAAATATAGAAGAGCAACAGACCATCTCAGAAATATGAATTTCGGTATTTGAAAGCAATTATTTTTGGGTTTTCATGTCAATGTGGAATAATATTGTAATCCGCAAGGACCTGCCACAGTAAATAATAGTTGTGTATTAGATCAATGACCAACAAAATGTCTTGACACAATAATAATAAAAAATAATAATAATACAAATCACAGGGTTTGCATAAACAAATCTGAGAAGAAGGGAGTAGGGGCTAACAATCACTAATAACAAGATTTCTCCAACATGTAACATGAATACAAAAATAAAGTCATTGGAAAGTACAGAGGGAAATAAATATATTTAATTATTTTTGAAAAGTGCAACGAATCTCTCAATTTAACAGCATCTACGGTTTGTACATTCAAAATTTCAATACAGAGGCTTACATGGATTTCCAATATTACATGAAGATAAAAGGTTTTTCCCCTCATTGAAAAGTAAGACAAAAGAAAAAAGCTGAAGCCTTTTATGTCCCTAAATCCTTTTAAACATTATAGTAAGTTTGACTAGTGTTGTTATATATAACTAT
>JAVQIZ010122868.1:0-13006 GCA_036023535.2 Galaxias brevipinnis | reverse complement strand
AGAAAGTTTTTTAAATGTAGTAGAGGGTCATGTTCACATTACGATAGTCATAGTCAACCACACACACACACACACACACACACACACACACACACACACACACACACACACACACACACACACACACACACACACACACAAGCTCACACAATCTGTTGACTGCTTTCCCCAACCATTTATTAACTTCACATGCATCTGGGAAACATTCACAAGTAAATCAGAAAGCTTGGCTGTCAACAACCAGCAGTGGCCATCTTTCAGTATTTCATTCAATCCAGAGTTGCCTACTACTATGTGTCGGGGTTACAGTGTTTTGAAGTCATTCTGCCATTTTCGGAAAAATATTTACTACAATAATAGCATTCATCACAAGGGCAGAAGCCTTCTGTGACCCAGCTCAATTCATGTAATTGACAAACACATTTTTCATTGCTTAGTCTATGTTTCCACTAAGGAGACAGTGGCTAGCTATCAAATGATATTCATGCTGTAATTCATAATAGACCTTAGGCTATGCCCCTGTGAACCACTCTAATAGACGTGAGATTGACAGACTAACTAGAGTTAGCCATACTGTTTTAAAATCCTGCCAGGGTTATGCCGTTATATAAGCCTATATTAACCAAGCACCTTCTTCCTTTTAATCAGAAGCAATCCTAACAAACGTGAAAGCACAAAACTAAAGAACAATCATGATTCGACAATGGGATGGAACACTAAATTGTCAAAAGTGGTCAGCTGACTCAAGATTTGCTTAGGTAGGTCGTTTATAATACGTACCCAAGAGCAGAAGTTTAACTTCTCTTGCTGCTTTTTCTCCATCTTCTCGAAGATTTTTGTCAATCATTTTGGACCTTTCGGCCGCAGCTTTATCTTCCTGACTCACTGTACACCCCATGGTTCCTAGTGCACGCTTCAGGACTGCTGCTTAGTGGAAAATATCACAGAGAAAAATGTTTTGTAGACAATTGTGTCTAAAAAGCTTTTATTGACTAATAAAAGCTTTCCCCAGCCAGTGCACTTCTATTGAGAAATGCAACTTCCCTTTCGGATGTAAGTTAGTTCATGGGCGATTTAGGGCTGTTGAACACCCAGTTCCAATAAAGTTAGTTAATTATAGAAAAGTCCTGATAGGCGTGGGGTTTTCGGTCAAAAAGCAAACATCAGCGACCACTGTAGCGACAGAAGTTGAAATGGCAGATTTGAAAAACTTTGACAAACTTTCAGAGCGATATTAGTAACACAATCGTGGATTTGAGACCAAGTCCGCAGGTAGCGCCTCGAACTTCAGCAAAAAGTATTCCAGCTGTTTAAATTGAGCATTCAGACAGATTCCGATAGCAGCAGTCTATGCAAGCAAAATCCAGGATTAACGATGTTGAATCCTTTACGTTTCGTTTCTCTCCTTACAATGTTTCATAAATCTAAACGTTTAGCTCAGTGCCGTTATTTCATTAGAGATTTACCCCGCCACACCCGTCACCAATGTGAAGTTCCCTTCAGCCCTACAAACCCGAATACAGCGCTGTCACCTCCCTGCACAGAAGTGCCAGCCCTTTAGAAAAACGCCCACTTCTCTTGCTTCATGGGAAATGTAGGCGTGTGGAAAAGAAAACAAGCGTCAAAGCCACTATCCTCTGTAGGCTTCAAACGCTGTTGGCTTTGATTAATTAGGCGGACGACTAGGCTATATTATATGTATTTATAGTATGCCATTCTGTAAAAAAACCTATCTCTAGCTATATACACATTCGTAAAATGTAATTCCTTAATTGTGTTTATTAGATCAATATAGGCCAACACCGCAAGCTAGGCAGATGCATGACGGATTTCCTACTATAACTACATAATGCAACATGGAAACCTCACAATTGTAAACTGTCAGTCATTAAACTGCCCGTCTGAAATCACAAAAACGTAAATGCACAGGTCATCAGTAAAGTATGAGAATCGTGTGTTAAATTTTTACATCCAGCGCTCTACCGCCATCTTGTGGCGTTTTGTGTGGCTTAATGAAATCTGGTTATCTTGCCAATACCCTCCAATTAGAAAAACGATTAGCCAACGATAAAAATAAGCAAATATTGTTTTTTTGTGTGGGATTAGTAGTATGTTTGACATCTTCCGATGTGAAAAGTATTTATAGGTTCTATGAATATCTCAGTTTAGCTCTGAACTAGCTGATTTTTAGGATTGATTTAGATTAACTATTTGGAATCAAATCTAGAAAATATTAGCACTAAGACTAGACAACTATCTGTCTAGAAGTTTGTCAGAGGATCGAAATGTCAGATCCTCAGAAATCTTATTATTCAATCAGGTAACATGTGGAAACGGAGTGGAATCTTTATCTATTTCACAAAGATTATAAAAAAAATTACCATTACAGTATGTTTATTGCAACAATGTTTACAGTACAATAACTGCCGGCAATGTATTGAAATATGCTGATACAAGAAAATAAGAACATAACTTGTAGGGCAAAAGGATTTAAAAGCACTTTAAAAATCATTACATTTTTTAATCAGACTAAAACTGCACCTGCTATTTACATTATACAAACTAAATATAATATATAGAATATAAAGGGTATACATTTATATACATTATTTATAAATGCTGGCTGAAGTCAATATTTAATGTTATTACTCGTTCACACACAATTCAATATATAGCACAGAAAGATGAGAGTACTAGACGGAAGAGCATGTTTCATAGAATTAAATCACACCTGTTTATAGTCATAAATGACTCAAAAAACAGACAGCTATCACCTTAAACTTTTCTGTTTTGTCTACATTATAAGTGGGCATTGTACAATTTCCATAAAATAATCCCTTTATGACATTGTAAATGTTATCATGGGTAAAGCTCAAGTGGCTGATACAGACAGTTGTGCGCAGACTGGAACATTACTGAAATTACTGATTCTATGAACACAAGCTTTGTTGTGCTTAACAATCAAATTTGACCAAACAATAATACAATACTCGTATAGAGCAGTACAGCACCAACTGTAATGTTAGATGTTCAGATCTGAATAAAATCGACTGTCTGACAAAGATATTAACAGACGAGTTGCTCCATATTAGTACAGTACTGAGTGCCCAAAGCATCAACAGGAATGTTATAAAAACAAACCTTAACTTCAATGCATTGACTCATAAATGACAGCACTGTCAACAATACAAAATCATTCCCAGGCTTTTGAATCTTACACAGACTAATTTAATAAGATTCAATACATTTCATTAGCCTGAATAAGTGTAAAGCAAGTCTAGCAATGGCCCACCTATTCATATTAGGAGATCAACATTTTTAGCCCTACTTCTGGTCAAAGTCTTCACAGATCGTATCACAATAAGTACCACATTTCAAATACATTACATGTTTTTTGTTTAACTAAACGGACACTTACAACCCCTTAGAGCACACCCATTGAACAAGTTGTTTTCTCCTAAATGGAGGACAAGGGGAAAGCCACGCCATGTTTACACTGGTCATTACAGGGTTAAGAACACAAGGAAGACAAAATACAGAGAAGTGAACTTCAAGTAGTTTGAGGGAAACATCCGTGTACCATGTTAGATCTTAGCTAGATACATATCATTTTAGTGACAATACATTGATTAGATTATTATTCATTATTTGATATTACTACAATTCAGACACATTTTCAATGATTGAAATTAGCAGGACAAGTGGGAAACCATAGATTAAATCATACTTTTAAAATATATGAGTATATTACAAATATATTGTTTGCATGTCAGTGGATTAATGGCTATTGGAAGAAGTTGTGCTCCTCTGCGGAAAGTGCTATAGCTAACCAACTAGTTTGCAGGGCTGTTGAGATACAGTGGCATATGGCACAATGCCACTATACTGTCATTTAGGGAGCAGGATTCTCCCACAATGAGAAATATTTACCCATACCAACTATAATTATCTACATAAAGAAGTCACCCTGTGGTTATATTTTGGTCTCTGATTACTTTCAGTAAATGTTCAGAAACAACACATAAACGGTCCCAGATAGAAAACTGGGAAACAGAGTTGTGGTCAGTACAACTTTCCAATGTTTTCTCATTATTATCACTGTCCTGCTTAGTCTAATATCCTGTAGAGCAACTGACCCATCGGGACAGCTTAACACAAAGCCAGATACAACTGCTACGTGTATACAAACTCGTGGTGGGAACGAGAAACTATTGAAAAGTTACTCTGATATGAAACCTGACTCTGACGCTGATATCCTCAACTAGCTGAGGAGTCGACTCTACAGCTCACATAACTTATGAGGTTCTTCTGAAGTAAAAATGATGAAAAATATATATATATATATTTCTATATATCATATCAACATGTTTTGACATGGCAACTGTAAACGGTACAGTTGCAGTGGCTCCGTCCTCTGCTAAGCCAGAGGAGTGAGGTGTGTAACAGGATGACTACTCTAGCCATCCAGGAGACAACCATAGACACCTTACAGTGACAACAGCAGCATGGGGCATTGGAGCAGGAAGCTAAAGGCCGTGTTACCACAGTAACACATCTCTGTGCCATAGCATTTACTGTCACATTTCCTTCGCTATATAGTAAAAAGATTATTGCCATGATCTGGTTATAACAATAACGACACAAAATGGAAGGTGACCTCTTTACAGTCGGCCACACGTTGTGCATTTTTTTTCTGGCACTATCGGAAAGCTAGCAGGGACGAACAGCATCTGACATTTTGAGTGGCAGTTTCAATTAGCTGTGGAATGCAGATAACAAGTCGTTAATGGGGGAAAGGATGGGAGACAGCAGAGGCAGGCAAAAAAAGAGCCCACGTGGTTCCCCAAAAGATCTACTTCCTCAAGAACTTCTTGGCCTCAATTTCCTTACACTGTTTGGCTGGGGGTGTCAATTCACGTTCTCTGAGTGAAGTCGGAGAAACAAACCCTCTAACACTGGCTTCATCATCTAGGGAACTGGGCCAACAATCTGTTGGAAGAGATATCTTCTACCAAATATATGATTCGAAACAACAACAGAGAAAATACAATAGAGGCGTACGTTTGACGATACAAAAAACGTAGAACCGTGGGAAGCCTAGTGCCCACTGCTAGGTTTGCTGCTCCCTGATGTCCAATCAATGATGATAAAGCTCAGACTCATTATCATAAACAGGAAGCCTATTCCAGCAAAGCAGGCAGCCTGGGAGAGAGACGGAGAAAGAATGGGAGCGGGGTGAGAGGGTCACAGTTAATAACTCCATCATTCATCAAACGATTACTACATCATACCTGCTGCTAAACACAAGCCTATGAACGCTTGAATTACCTTCATATTTTTATAAGAAAAACCCATAATCCATATTCTGAACAACTAAACAAAGCTACATTCAACAACCCAATCTGGAACCTTCAAATGCACTAGATAATGGATTTCTATAGCGTGAGATGATCTCTCACCAGGATTTTGGGGGTTGATAGCATGGGCTCCTCCTCTTTGGGTACGATGCGGATGTAGAAGACAGCGGGGAAGATGAAGATGAGGCAGGGGGCAGACGTGGCACCTGGAGAAGCACAGGCACAGACATGGAGCACTACTGTTGTCAGGCATCAAGACCTCCATTTCTCGTGAGGAGAAAGGATTAGGAACTGAACGTAATACACTGTAGCTTCCCAAGCTACTCAAGCTCAGACTTGAAAATGTGTGACGGTGTTGCGTTACGCATCTTTCACTAAACAGGTCTCCCTAAAAATAGAGATTGCGTCTCAATAGAAAAACATGTACTGTATAAAAAACACTAAATACAATTAAAGTGGGGATACTGTGTCATCAAGTTGAATGATAGTCACAAGACTTTTGGTTCAGGTTTGTAGTATACATTCCAGGGGTGATTTGAAGGCTTTCCTCCAAATACTTCCAAATCCAACACTGTAAGTACACTATTAAGGCTCAAGACTTAATACATAAGGATCAAAAGGACTTTGGTGACATGAAAGCCACTGGGAGCTTTGAGTTCTTTTTAAAGCCAAGTGAGTTCAAACTTGACTTCTGGGTATGGATATATACAACAGATTCTTAATATAATGAGTAAGTACCGTGGTAGCTTAGCACGTTCTCAGACTGTAAAAGCGAAACAACCTACCGATGATCCCAAAGATGCCCAGGATGTTGGGGGCAAAGATGACCAGCAGGTTGATGCAGGTGAGGAGGGTGACAGCAATGGCAATGTGCCGAGGCCAGTAGAAGGTCTTGTTGGGGAACAGCATCTGCTGAAGAGCTCTCCTCACCTGCCCCACACACATCCCAAAAAGAAACAGCCTTTCAGACAATGCAGAGTTTTAATCCAAGGGCATGTGGTTTACCAGCACATGGCAAAACATGTATTTTTGTTTTATGGAAACCTATTTCCAACGCTAATCTCTCTAACGTCTCAAGTCCAAATAAAGAAACTATCAAAGCCTTGATGTTCATTTACTTAAATAGTATTCATTTAAATGCTAATTTATTTAAATTAACAAAAAATCATAAAAGGATTCTAGTTATATTAAGCCCTTGAAATACAATTCACATAGGAGCCAGCAATATGGTGGGTATGTGCTATCTGGGCTACAAGCTATCTCACTCCGAGGGCTATAAATACAGGTGACATCCCACAGTCCCACACAGGGGGGAGGCAGGATGTGACTCACAGGGAAGAGCACTATGGGGACGGTGAGTGTGACGGCGGTGAGCACGGCCAGACGCACACACAGGATCAGCGTGTCGTAGGGGTCCAGCCGGCTGTAGGTGTGCAGGAGCTCTGACTCCACTTCACCTGAAAAGAAAGCAGCAGACATAGAGCCGTATTGTCTTTTCTCGGCACCTTCATTTTTTTGCGCGAAGTCCAGATAGCCTGGCTATTTGAGGCTACACTAAGCCAATGGTATATTCTATGTGGCCTGACCACTAGGAGGAGCAGTAACACAGTGTGGCTTTCACCCGCTCAATCCAGCTGGTTCAATCCACAGGAGATTAGAACGTTCTCTCCCACCATGTGATACTATTGGATAAAACCCAAACCCAGTGAATTCATATCAGCCAGAAACAGTGAGATGGCTGGATCTAAATTGAGAATTGAAAAAGAAGCATGAGAGCCCAAATCAAAGCACGGGAGGGGAGGCGGGCACAGAGAAAGAGAAAAGGGGAAAAAAGAGAGAGAGAGAGAGAGAGAGAGAGAGCGAGAGAGAGAGAGAGAGAAGAGAGAGAGAGAGACAGAGAGACACAGAGAGAAAGATAGAGAGCGAGAAAGAGAGAGAGAGAAAGAGAGACAGACAGGGGGAGAGAGAGAGAGAGAGAGAGAGAGACAGACATGGCGTGGCGTGGCGCGGCGTGAGCAGGGCTCACCGTAGAAGGTCAGGTATCCAAACAGCGCAGCCAGGAAGTACATGGTGTACATGACCGCAATGGAGATGTTGGACACATGCTGCATCTTTTTCTTGGTAGGACTGAAATCAGAAGACACCGCTATATGACGTCACGAGCACACACCAGCTCACATACTGTACCGAACCAATTTTCACACACACACACTGAAAACTATTCATAGAATGTCAGCTTGAGCTTTAGGCTACGTTGCTCACGCACTCGGGAGTAACTGAACGTAATTTGCCGTCGCAGCTTCCTGTTGAACACCCAGGAGTCACATGTAACATGGGTTCGACCAAGCAGGACAGTCATTACATTAGAAACTAATAGCATGCTGTCTCATTCAGGCTGTGAATAAGTCTCGAGAAAACAAAGGGAGGGTGGCAGTGCACGTCACTGTGGTCATGAGCAGCCAGGCACAAAGCAAAAAAAAAACATGGCTTTCACATTTGGTCATCAAGTAAACAGTTCAACATGTTGCATCCTGGGAGGGGCCTGAGGCGAGAGGGGGGGGGGGGGCACCTACTTTTTCAGCTCGGTGTAGATGGGCAGGACCTCTGGGTGGCACACAAAGGCAAACGCCAGGATGGGGATGGTGTAGGCCGTCTGAAAATGAAGGCCAACACGTTGTCACCATGGATACAGCGGCGCGGCCCCAGCCGTTTCACCAGCAGCCTAGTTCTTTAGGGTCCATTAGGAGCCCCAGACACATCACACAGAGCTAATTGTTTCTCTGTGAATTAACTTGGGCCTGGCAAGTGACCAGCTTCAGCCCTTGCTTAAGAACGCCCTGTCCACAAAATGCTAAGGAACAGGGATTTGGTATGGCTAGCTGGTCTGAGCTGGGCAATTCTCACACTTCTTAATGGAAACCTGGGAAAGACGTAATGGGATTTCACACAAACCAGGGGCGAGTCGTCAGTGCTCCACCACTAAAACTAACTTCAAATGGGCTAAATTATCTACAGCTAACTGTCCTTGAGTGACTTTTGAGTGGCCTCTCTCGACCTGAGAGAGAAATTTCTGGCCTCCTCCATTCCCTCCATTCCCTTAATTTCCCCAGAGACCCACCCTATCCCGCTGACTGACTGTGTGATATAGGGCCCAAACAGGGAGGTAGGACTACAGGCTGTGTGGTGGCTCTCTGGACTGGACATAACTAACACCAAATCCCAATTATAGGTTATCGATTGGATGCATCCTATCACCAGGCCTGCGTTGCTCTTCCTCAAGCGCAACAGTGATTTGCCAGGGCATGAAACTGAGGGGTGATTCTCATGCTGCCAAACGTGGGGTGCACTGTCTGTGTGGAACACTGCCGGCGGCAACATGCGGAAAAGGGGGCCTGCGGGTGCCAGTGTGCGCGCCCGTGCAGTGAGCTGGGGGGAAGGGTGTGCAGGGGAAGGACCTACCTGGGAGTTGAGGTTGACCATCTTGGGGATACAGAGGGGGTCCACCACCAGCGGGTCGACGGCGCTGACGTTGACCGTGCTGTTGAAGACAAAGTCCACGAACGGGCAGGGCGTGTGGAACTTCTTGTAGATCACCTGCGGAGCAGAGGGAGGGGTGCAGATTGGAGGAAGGGAGACGCTGCTGGGTTACTGTGACGGGTAATATGATGCACTGTGGGGGGGGGAAGACCCCCTACCTTAGAGGCTTGCGTGGATTAGAGGGAACAAGCCCCCCCCCCCAAAACTAGGTCAGAGACACACAAGGCCAGCGCTGCTCCAGCCTGACAGACACAAACACTAGCCCGTGGGAAGTGAGTGGAAGGAGAGGAGAATGCTAAAGAGCTGCTGGTGGCAGTAGAGGAGCTGATTACTGACTCATCCCCGCCTTTCACATTCATCTGGCTCTCGCAGCGGATGGGCTGCAGATTAGAGTGTTAAACTAACATGAGACGCCCCCTCCATGACACCCGATGACGTCACATGGATTCTGCTGCCCCCTGGGCTGTGTGAGGCAGAGTGAGTGTGTGTGTGTATGGTGAGTGAAAAGACATACCGATATGAGGAAGAAGACCATGCAGCTGAGAGAGAAGCCGCTGGTGTATCCCAGGTAACCTGTAGCAACACAACACACACACACACACACACACACACGCACACACGCACACACACACACACACACAGGACTCATTAGCTGGGCTCCCATCTGGCCTCCCACTCCCCTGTCATCCCGCTGGGAGGGAGAGCCGTCATCACTGTGTCATGTCACCACTGTCAGTCTAGAGCCACACTAGCACTCCACACTACAGACAGACTTAATGCCACGAGGGAGGACAAAAATAACTCTTACAGGTTCAAACGTCACGTTGTGCTGCCTTCAATTGTATTCATGCTTATATATTCATATTTAAATTTTTTTTCTGCAGCTAGTTACTAGGGCCGTCCAGCATTATTTAATTGTAAAGTTGTAAACAGGGCTCTTGTGTTGCATGCTCTCTAAATGCAGCGGAGGCCTGGAATCGGATCGGATTGGACCGGATTGGACTGGACTAGGGACAGCTCATTAGTGGGCTGTGCATGCCGTAATTGTTTCTGTTGTCCCCCGACTCTCCGTGGGAGGGAAACTCTTAATAAGAGGTCAAAGCCCCCCGCTTTCTCTCTCTATTTCTCTCTCTTTATCTCTCTCTCTCTCTCTCCTTTTCTCTCTCTCTCTCGCTCTCCCACTGTGTCTCCCTCTATCCATTGCTCTCTCTCTCCACTCAATACTTTCACGTTGTTGCATAATGATCCGCTGCAATGTTTCTATTCAGCACTTTACCAAGGGAATGTTGCCGTCTCCAGTAACCACCAGGCTGAATCAGTAATACAACCTTACAAATGAGACAGAGACGAAGAATGCCACTTCAAACCCGAACACGTGGGGAGACATTTCCCTTTGAATGTTGTCTGTTGTACTATCAGAAAAGGTCAAACAGCGCTATGCAATCGCTGAGTCTAACCAGCAACCTTGGGGGAGTCTTTGCCGTGCAACACAGGTGCAAGAGGAGAAGAGAAGGAGGCGCCCGCGATGGAGGGGGAAAAAGGGAGGGAGGGAGGGGGAGGTGAGGTGGGCACCTGTGAAGGTCACTAGTTCTGACGTATATCCCAACGGCCCCAAGGGGTGGAGATGAAACGCGATGCATCCTGAAATGAAATCCTTCCTTTCTACGTTCAAGCTCGTTTTACAGTAGCGGGAGCCTTTATGGGCTTCAATAAATAGCATTTTCTGTTAGGCGAAGACGAGCCGAGAACAGCGCGCTCCTACAGTGCATGTGTACGCACGTCATTTACTCACCTAGCTGCTTCATCAGAGCCAGAGGCAGGATGACGGTGATGGACACTATGATCACCAGGTAGTTCCCATTCAGGTACCACTCCCTGGACACACACAAGAACAAGCGAGGTTAAATGTATTGATCGTTTGGCTGTTCTTTGATTCACACACTACTGTGTCTTTGAGACAGGCCCGGGGCAACGGATGTCACGCGTGAAGGGGAGGAAAACAGGAAGTCCAGCCGGTACAACATAAAACAGCCGGTCAGCTTCCCTCCGTCTGGGAGTTGGCTGAGTTTGCGGTGACGGTCCCGCCTGGCATGTCAAAAAGCACTGGGAGCGGTCGCCAAGGAGAGCCTTTCCAAGTGGGTCACTGTAACCTGTCTCCCTGTGGCATCCGCTGTCCAGAGTCCCAGTATTCGAAGCCACGCAGATGCTTTTCCTCCAGAGTGTGCTGGGGGAAGGTGGGCCAGACTAAGAGGGAAAGTGGAGGTAGAGAGCTGCATGGCTAGTGAGTCACAGCCCATAAGACCACCCAGCGGGGCTTAGGAGGCTATTTTTAGAACCAGACAGCAGGAGGTTAGGAGTGACGAACGACCTGTCCAGAGGATGCAGCCACCCTAGAGTATTTGCATGTTGCAGATTTTACCACCACTACTACTAGTACACACACACACACACACACAGACACGCACACACTCTGTGTCTGGTTTAACTTGTAGAGGGTCATCCATCTTGCTGTCAGAGTGCCCACTAGAGCTGCCCGGCCATCTGGCCCACATACAAAATCACACATTCACACCAGCGCATTCACACACTCACACAAGCAAGCTCACACATACACACATACACATACACAACCCATACATATACAAACAGGACGTGACCTTCACCAGCATACAACCCCAATCTGAATCACAGACAAACACACATAAACCACCAATGAACAGGCTCAAACATGCTCAGCATTGCCCACTCAGCAAAACACAGACTTGATAACCAAATAATCTAACAAAGAAACTGAAACAAACATGCACACAGGCACACATATTTCGGACACACACACACACTCACACAAAAAGCAATCAGCACATTCACATTCAACCAGGAGCAGCTTGACTGTTGAAACAAATACAACACAAACACACAGACGTAGCCTTAGGTGTTGATTGATCTGTGGAGCAAGCTCAGAACCTTGGATTGCTCTCTATCTCACCAACACAAATAAGCACACACTCTCTCTCTCTCTCTCTCTCTCTCTCTCTCTCTCTCTCACGAAACACAACTAAGCACACAGACAAACACACACGTCCGTCGACACATTCACAGAGTCACTGAGCAGGCGCCACTGAGAGCAGCGTCGAGCGCTGGCACAGCAACAGAGCCGCCAGCGCGCCCAGCCCCACCCGTGGACAACCCTGGGGGGTGGAGGGGAGGCCGGGCCATCAGAGCTCAGTGTCCTCCTGGGTCACCGTCCCAGCTGGGGCTCGCCTCACCCGGGGCCACACTGGTCAATGTCTCCCACCTGATACATAGGAGGACGCTGTAAGTTTACACCCATTCAGTCAGTCACTGAACTAGGGTGGGGGGGGGAGGTCATTAACAATAACAGGAGGCTAGTGGAATCTCTCCTTCATTTACACTGTAAAACCTTACTGTGCTGATTTAAACGTTTGGGTAGCCTTTACTTAATCTGGAAATATTTGCAATATTTAATCGTTAAAATCTAGTAATGGTGCTTACCAATTGTGTAAAATGCCTTATTTATTTAGGCAACCCCAGTTAAGATCACTTGATTTGTGTGAGTAACATTCCGTCCTGCACACTGATGAGTTTTTGAGGCTGGGCTACCTCAAAACACAACAGTCAATCATTTAACTAAGCCAATTGCTGAACATGCTTTTCAAACAAGTCGTTGTCCATCTCATTGGCTGAGAGAAAATTAAGTCTTCAGTAACTTTAGATTTCTAAAATGATTTGACCATATTTGTCCTAGTTATTTGGCCACATTCTGTTCATTGGAATATTTGATCCTTTTCCCCTCTTCACCTTTTCATCTTTAGCCCAATGTCAAGGTTATTTGGTTCTCTCTATCTTTTTATCTGAGCGTTGGCCTATAACAGTTTTTCACGAATGCTAAAATATGGTATCATTATTGTAGCAAAACTATTTGCAAATGCGTGTGGAGAGTTGTGTATCTGTATCTCAATCCGTGCGTTGTAATCAGGTTTGTAAGGGTATAAAAAAGATCCGTCTGTATTCAGATTTGCAAGTGTATTGAGAGTTGTATATTAAGTGTAGACAAATCTGTGAATGCGTGCATAGATCTCTAAATGTGTAGA
>JAVQIZ010122760.1:0-33844 GCA_036023535.2 Galaxias brevipinnis | reverse complement strand
GGGGGGGGGCCCCGTCACTCACACACACACACACACACACACACACACACACACACACACACACACAGAGACAGGGATAGAGAACCACAGCATAATTAAATATTTACTGCAACCACTGGCAGATCACACAAACAGCAATGGAGCCTTGTGCTTGGCTGACAGCACACACAGATCTGATAATACCCCATGCAAACAGGGGACGGGGAATCGAGATGGTTTTCCTGAGTGAGCTTAAGGCAAACACGCAAAGTCATAAATATTGTAAAAATACACTATCATTAATATATACGTACATATTCTACCATTGTCATGTATTAAGTTAGAACAAGCATCAATTGGATTCACTTGCTAATATTTCAATATTTTAATAGGCTCTGATGAGGTGTTTTGTCTCCAATGTAAAAACCTTTCTTAAAGCTGCAGGACACTTTGCTGGCCCAGAGTGGGGGAGTCTACCTGGGGGAACCAGACCAGCTGTTTGTGCCGTCTAGCTCAGAGGGAAACGGGTACACAGCCAGGCTATGGCGACAACTGGCCCTGTACTGCCCAAGATACGCTTGTGACAGAGCAACCCGCTGTGGTCCAGGGGTGCTGGGATTTCCAAAGGCTCATTTGAAACACTTAAGGAGCACTTCCCTTTATGAATCCATTCAGGACTAGGCGACGGCCTTTTTGTTTCCTGCTCGTGGCTGGTGTCCGAGGACGCAGACCATAGCCCAATTGGCACAGAACGCTAAGAGGACGGAGAGGCACCCAACTCACCACTTTAGGAAATGAACCCTCCGGTTCCCCTGAAGCACGACAAAACCAAACGGTGTGAACGCGAGGAAGGCTGGGTTTCCTGACACGTCCTGCAAGGAACGAAAATCACTTTCACCCAAGAACATTGTTTAACATCTACCTAATATAGATCAGCATATATGCATTCTAACATATCATAAATGTAGATACATTACATTGCATTACAATTACATTACAGCATTACATTGTCTATCAATATACCTCTATGTACATGTTTGTGGTTGAGAGAAAAAGCTTTTGCCATGGCAATAAACCTCCGGGCTCATGTGTGGTAGAAATGTGTTGAAATCATATCCATAACAGGCTGTGCATCAGCGTTGGCCCACCGACCTTGCACGGATGTGGATCCACACCATATGTCTCCAGCATCTGGGCCTTCTGCAGGAAATTCAACTCGGAGGTCTCAGGGGTCTGTCCACTGCAAGAGAACAACATCAAACCCAGCAGCTGTGTGTCAGTGCCTCCCCACTTACTAACATGACGGGAAGAACGCCTCGTCTCGACGAAAGTCAAAAGCCTACACAGCCTTGTATTATGAATAATGACACAACATGTTGGGGGAGGATGTTGCCTGGGGACGGGAGTGATCACCAGAATGAGACAGTAGAGCGGGAATGTGGCCTGACATGCAGAAACGATCAACGATCCGTTAACATTTCACAAAGCATTAGCAAAAACTGGGACACCAAGGCGTCACACTATAATCGAACGCCAAATGGATCTCAAATGAAATATCACTGTTAATCATATCACCCATTTCTGTTGGAATATTTACAATATCCAAAGAATTAGAAAGTTGATGTGTGCCACTTATATTCCCCCTGCTCACACCTGACTGTTGGCAGGTTTTCCCCTAGTGGTGGTGATGGGGGATTAAATCACTAGGGGGCAGCAGTGTATATATTTCTTATTCACTCAACACCACTAACATGTTGATGCAGCTCCATCCATGTACCCTCATCTAGCCTCTCTGTACCCTGCCAGTCCACATTAAACCCCTGTCCCCAACCCCTCACACTAATGGCAACGAGCATCAACCTCCAAACGACCTTGCTGCTAACGATGCCAGGGTGACAAATCCATATTAGCTTTCAGCGCCTTTTCATGTGCATGTGCTAAGAGACTATAGTAAGGTGATGGTTAAGAGTTCAAACAAAGGAAAAGCCCTGTGTTGAACGATGGCTGTGCAATTAGACCTATCAGACAGCCGGATGGCTTTGCCTGCCCGACCTTCAGTGGGAGCGCAGGAGGCACCAGTGTGTCACTGTCTGTCTACAAATCATCACTATGGGGCCATAGGAAACGCCACATCAGCTAACCTGCTAGGACACAAAACCAATGTGTGTGTGAGTACATGTGTTTGTTAATCTACCAGCATGATGGAGCGCTGTGCTGAACTAACGGACAGAGCTCGACACTTTGCCCCATGCTAACGACTACAGCCTAATAAAGAATGGCTACTCTCCCTAGGATGGTCTAACTTTCCAATCTGTGGTTCCCACAACTGACCCCAGTTGATGGAAGACATTTCATCGGTTTTCCAGCCGATTGCAGTCCGGAAGTTATTCCACTCTAAAGAAAATGTTCTCCTCAGTCAATCAACTGTTCGAATCGAACAATGGTAGCTGTCGCAGCAGTCATATAATAAGAGCTTGCTAAACCCAAATGTCTGAATCCTTTGTGTGTGACAGATGGAGAGACTTGGCATGCGGAGAGAATAGGCAGGTTCTAGAAATAGTGAGGTCCTTACACCAGCTCTGACTTGTGGATGTCTGCGATCCGTCGCTCCAGCTTTTCCGAATGTTTGGGGAAGAACTGGAACTTGGAGCTGTAGCCTTCTGGATGCTTCCCGGGGTCATAGTCTCCGATCTCAGCTAGGAAGGGGAAATGTAAAGGAGCAGCATTGCATTAGCAAATGGCTAGCAAATCATGACACGAGTCGAGTCTTGAATTGATACGGCACAGAAACGAACAGGGGTAGGGCAGAGGACGGTGATTTATGACTGGTGACAGCAGCTGTGCTCATTCCACCAAACATTCATACACAGTGTTCATCCAACATCTGTTCAGGCCCTTCAGACGGCTGTGCCCCGCCTAAAAGAGTGTGTTCCTCGTGTTGATGTTGGCAAAACATGCAGGGGGTGGGGGGTGGGGGGGTTTGTGTGTGATTTCATGCCGCACTGATCTTCCTCCGGCATCCCGGACAAATGATGGCACTCTGCTAGGAGCAGGTGACCACGCAGCACATCTTTAATTCAGCAGCCCCTCCTCACCAGAGACACACTGTCAGACAACCCACCGTTTGCCAAACGCTGCACTTTCTGGTAGCCCCCAACAATAATCAGCCTTGTGCGTGTGTGTGTGTGTGTGTGTGTGTGTGTGTGTGCGTGTGTGTGTGCTCACTTTTTCTAATCCTCTGCAGCATCTGTCCAAAACCAAAACCTCATCATATTCTTGCTAACCTACTGGAGTACCATAAAATCAGGCATGACTTTTTTATGTTTATATTTAGAAGGAAAAAAAAGGGCTTCTTCTTTACCACACCCCCTAAAGCCTTTATAAAAAGGAACAGTTTTCAGTGTATGGTTGGGTAGGGTTTCGGGCCATAAAATAATAATAAAATAATAATTGTCATGCTCTTACATGCAGCCAAAATCCATCTGCATGCAATGTTGAACCATATTATTTGAGGAGGAAACAAACACACATTAGCTTCACATCCTTGAAAACACGCTCCGTACGAGGGAAGATGTCCCTATGGCCATTTCAGCCTTTCGCCTCAAATTACCTTGGAGGATGAAGGCAGCCAGCATGGCAGCGTCTGACGTCTTGCACAGCAGACGGCCGTGGTACAGATCCCTCTTGATCTGCAGGAAGACAAGATATCTGAGATCGGAGGAGAGGGGAAGAAAACAGGTTAGAGGACGGGACACGTAGATTAGTGAGATCCTTAAATCGTCTGTTTCTAGTCCTGCAGTCCTCCTAATTCAGTCATACTGAAAAGACACAAGGCTAGGAAACAAACAGTTACCTCTTAATCTGCAGACAGATCTCTAAAGAATGTGGATTTGAAATTCTTTGAACAGTTTGAATTTTTCTTTTTGATATGATATACAATTAAGTTTTTGTTTGAGAGAGAGTGCACAGAAAGGGTTTTGGCAAGAAATGCCCTGAGGTAAACTGCTCTTGCAGTTCTTGGGTTTTCCCTTCAAGCCCCCTGACTCTAGAGCCACTTCAGGCAAATGTCTCCGCAGTAGCCCTGCCAGTCAGCTATACAACTCCTGGTGTTTAGGTCTGAAACAAAGACACCCTGAAAACGTTTTTGCACTAGGCTTGAACACAACAACAGTCCGCTGCTGTAAGACCGCTGTCCTTTATTGGAAGGCTGTTTCAGGGATGGCCTACGATAAGTCAAGTCAAATTCCCCAGGCAGCAACCGACGTGACAAACAGGAAATGAGCTGTACTCTCCCTATTCGTCCGACCCTCTGGCCACGCAACAGAAATAGTTTTTGGTATTTCCTTTGAGGGCAACATCATCAACTCTTTTGTTCTTTTCTCTGCGAGAGGTGCTACTGGTCTCGGCTAACGGTTGAGGTTGAAATCCGGTGGTTTCCCTCCCCCTCTTCCTCTACCCTCTTCCTCTACCCTCTTCCTTCACCTTTCTGTCAAACTTGAAACTTTCAGAAGTTTCAATTCTCTTCTATTGCTCGCTAGGCAGCTTGATGTCACACGGATGTGGGAAATGACGTGAATAAAATTGAGGCTCCTAGTAAATTGAGTTTGACGTGCTGCAGCAAACTAACAGGCATTGCTCTGACATCAATGCAATAGATAATGTGAGCATGCTTCAAAGTAAAAGGGGCACACACAGTAGTAGTAGTAGTATTTTGTGATATTTGTCTACACTGAAATAGAATCAGATAGATAAGGTGGTGGTTTAAAGTTGGTGCTGCAATTTACCACTAGGCTCTATGACCTCTCTTTCTAGCTCTTTCTCACACCCTTGCCCAGTCACACACACACACACACACACACACACACACACACACACACCCTATCAAGAGATGGCAGGAATCACAGCAGGTCACCGGTGGTTTCTGCACGACTATCGAGGCTGTTCTAAGGTGACCTCATTGCAGCCGCGACACGGATGCCAGGGGACTCAGACAGTTTAGAAATGCAGAGCAGTGGCCCCAGTCGAAATCGGCTGGGGGCTAATCATGTATCATTCAGAGGGAATGTGCTAGCAGCTACTGACGCCTCCATCCCCCTCGCCTCAGTGCTGACAGCTAGCGAGCTTAAGTCAGTGCAACGCACAGTGTCACGCCAGCCCAACCCACTGGCCGGCCTTCATCTAAACCCCAGCTCGTCCAGCGCACTCAAGGAAGCTTTTACATACCTTTCTACTTTGCATGTTCCCCTTCAAACACTGTCCCTTTTTGAATATTTATTGTACCGGTTTTAGACTCAGTGCTCAGACGGTTTAATTATAAAGGCCGCTCAATAAGGCTAGCCTGTTCCAACCCTTATCCATCACATACCATACTGTGCATGAGTCTGATTAAAGTGAGAAGCAACAAAGCAGAGCTGAATGAATAAAAGATGTATATTTTAACATTCTAAAATGTATGTTAAAACATTCCAAAATAATTTGGCATATACTACATTTACTTTTACTGAAAAGCGTTAAAAATTGCTTTATAAAGAAAGCCTTGTGTGTACTGTGTGCCCTACCGGGTGATTTCCTCCTTGAGAGCAGCAGGGTCTGGAGGGTAGAACTTGACTCTCAGACACATGGTGAATGGTGGCTGGGCTGCAGGGAACAGAAAACACACGCATCGGCACCAATGAAAGAGACACAGAGACTTTCAGAGAGTTCAACCAAGAGATTGTTTGAAATGGACTCAGAAGTGCAGCCCGGCAAAAAAAAAGCTATTTGACTTGACCATAGTTTTATTACGTATATTATAGATTTTCACACTGCTAAATCTAATAGCCGATGGGCTTATTTATTAGATTGTTTGAAAGAGACCGCTAGCAGCAACAGCTTAGCTCTCAGAAATAACAATCAACAAGAAAAGGTTTTCTATCATCCATTTTGTCTTGTTATCATTTTTTCCCCACCCCCCAAACGATAGTCTTAATATAAGTAAGGCAGTTCCACTTTCCTGTACCTCAACCTCAAATAAAAAAAAGAGACTGGAAATATAAGCAGCTCCTATTAGCTCTGACTTCAGAAGCATGTTCATTAGTCAAAAAGCTGAGTGAGTCACCGGACCCCATAGCGCTCACAAGAATAATAATTGCCTAATTTCAGAGGATACCAGCATGAGCAGAAAGAGACACAGCATACTTACATTTCATTTGCTTTGCAATTGACTTTGTGAACTCCAACCAATGCTGCATGGGAACAAAGATACAGACAGACTTTAATAACATTTGACAGACATACAGTACAGTCCTGAACCCCATACTTTCTGGACACATTGTATTAAGACCCAGTGGGGTTACTGGTAAAGGACCATACATTATACAATATTTATCAAATCACAATATCAGAGCATTGTTACTCAGAATACACCCCCCCACACACACACACACACGCACATACACACACTAAAGACATACTTTCCCCTGTAAATGATATGTTTGTTGAACAATGCTTCAGTGCCACTTGAGGAAGGTCACTGCGAGTTCCCAGAGTTCAGGCATACATTCATTCCACGTACTCCACGTGGGAACACTCCCTCCATCGCGAGCATCCACGCCAGAGGTAGTGTCCTCCCCAGCCTCCAGCCCACCCCAGCAACAGCCACCAAAATAGCCCTGAGTGACATGGGAGGAAACGCTGGATCAGCATGCCCGGGCCCTTATCCCCAGGCCCTTGTCCCTCACGCGGCCTGTGGCCCATGTGAATTCTTCATGAATCCAGCCGTGTGGTTACACGTCCACTGCCCCAAATCCTCACTCACCTTCTCCTCCCGGGGCGGCTGATGGAACAAGGTGTCACACTGAGAGGAGGCGGGTGGGGGAGGGTGGGGGCGGCTGGGGGAGGGTGGGGACGAAGGGCGTAAGAACATAAATCTTCAATCTAGCCCTGAGTATGGGGTCGCTTTTTCCCTCTCCTCCCTCTTTCATCCGCGCACTTTCTCTCTTATTTTTTTTCGCTCACAACCCACCCTCTCTGTCAATTTCACGTACATACACAGCATACACGGCCACACACACACACGGCGGCCGCACAGAGATAGACTCACCCGCTGCTTGTCTGGGTCCACATATCTGATGCCAAAGTAGTCTTTCTCCAGCAAGTTGAGGTGGTGGCAGATGAGGTCAAACAGATACTGTCCCTTGGCATCCCGCTGCAAGACAAGAGAACCAAATTAGCATCGAGCCACTCGCCAGAAGAAAAGTCTTCATGGAACAGCCGTAAAATCACAAGAAAACACAGGCAGACTGTGTGACTCAAGTCCATGAGGAAATAACTGGAAACCACTGCCAAAGATTAACGGAGAGAAAGCGAGGTAATTACTGATACCAGAATATATCCCCATGGCCTGCAGTGATATATCTAGGATTCATCCAATATAACACACAAACAGCCATCTGCAGAGTCAGAGATGAACACCCCGCCTCCCCCTTCTCATCTTCTCGCTGGTGAAAAAGGCAGAGTTCATGCATGGAATGCTGTGTGCTGAGATCTGATTAGGTCTGCCTTACGATGAGAGAGGGAGGTCTGGGCCTCCTTCCATGCCTTCGGCCCCACACCGGTCCGCATCTATGCACAGCCAAGCAAACCCAAAAGGTATCGCGGTGTCTCTTTCACCCAGCCCTGCTCTGATGAACATATGGTGTACTGGAAATAAATAAATACTACTAGGACCCCTAATTATTGTAATCAATACCACTAAACCTCTATGTATGAATACACGATTATCTCCGATAAGAAAAACCAGCTGACTGAAATAGATGTGATGAAAATGATTGACAGTTCACACATGGGCCTTTTGACACCATGCTGTATGCCTGATTTGTGTTCCACGTCACTGACGCACCGACACACACACAATACTGTCATTGAGAGCAAACATGGTGCGTATTGAAATCTCAATTCCTCCATTCGTTTGCAGAAGATAACAGAATGACAAACAGCAGAAGCCCTGTGTAAAGGGATGCCAAGCCTTTAGGAGGAGATCAAAGAGAGTCTATAGAGGCTCGGCTCACCGGGGAAAGTTATTCTCCGCCCTCTCTTTGACACGCCAGTGAAAGCGTCCATCCTAATCCCACCAATGACTGCAATTTCAAAGGCCACCCTGACAAGTAGGTCGTTCATCTTAACGCTTTTTCACGAAGAGGCCATTTTTATTTATATCCAGAAAATGCGGCCTCTTACTATAAATCCCTCTCTTCTTGTAAAGGAGCTTTAGACATTTTTTTAGGGGGGGGAGGGTGGAGCGAGTGATGGATTTGCATAATTATCAAGTGGGAATGATCTTAACTGCCGACACTTGTTCATATGGGTTAAAACCAGTGTTTCTATGATAGACAGTAGGCCAGTTTGTTTGAAAGTTTCTTTTAGCCTGGAGACTCAATGCATCGAAGCACAGGACTGGGCTAGTCACTCTGTTTGCAAACCATTTTGATTCAACCGACTGCGACGATGATCACCGTTAAATCACTGAAGCATCGCAAATGTAACGCAAAAGAACAATACAAATCATAACATTTCGAAATACAATGCCATTTGCACTAGCTTTTCTGCAAGTGGTATCGCTCAATATCAGTTAATTTCATGTTGCAGGTGAAAAAGATCCACTAAGTCTCTCAGCGGATGTCTGTAACTCTTCGTCTTTTACGATGGTGGCATTAAGAAATTGCATCCGAGTGCTCCTGAATAAATACGACCTGAAAGAAGAGGATGGCCATACAGTAAATCAGGCAACGAGTGGAGGAAGTGCGACCGGATTTAATGGCTGTGCCACTTCTCAGACACCTCCCCCCATCTCTCCGTCTCTCAGCCATGCCAGGGGCAAACTGCTACCATGTGCCAATCCTCTGCAATGGGGTCAGCTGAGGCGCAGGGCTGCTCATCTCACCCCCACAGAGCTGTCAGGGGAACATGCTCCAAGGTCACGTTTAGCGTCTGACAGCCGGCTCAGCCACGCTGTTATTGACGTCCTGTCAGTGGTAATGCTCCATTGAATCTTAATTCTGTGGAAAACGGGAGACTTTAGGCTTGCCGCGGAGCATCGGAAGGGAACCCTCTTCCTTTTTGGATATTTTGTTGGTTGACACGATGGAAGGAAATGGATCGTCTCTGCGCCGACTGCCGATACATGCCAACCACAAAGGTCGTTCAGAGGACTGTCAGTCGGATGTTCTGCTGGTGCGTGTCGACAGTAACATGCAGTGAACTCTGACCCCTGGAACAGCAACAAACACATACCGCTGAGGTCAAGGTGTCCTCGGCTGTCGAGTCAGCGCTCCAAGCCCCCCCGTCACTCTCTCCTTCCCGGAGACAATGGAAGTGACAGTTGTAGCACTCTCCCCCTCTGCGGCGCTACTCTCTGACCCGCAGTAACACTTCATTAGGAGAAAGGCCCGTTAATGTTGGCCCCCTTGGTTAACAACGTCGGCCATGCCCATGCCTCCCCGGCCAAACGTCAATGTGAGCCGGCCCGCTGGAGGAGAGGTGATCTTTCACAGTCTCTAAGGCTGACAGGCCTCCACGGGCGCTCACCACTGTCACTTCCAGGACGCCCGCTCCCCTCTGACCTCCCAATCCCAACCGACATGCATGTTTGCCGGGCTCCGACACAAATAAATGAGCATGGATCAGGAGTACCGTGACACACACACACACACTGAGATGCTTGCACAGTAGACCCAATACAAAGACACCCACAAGCACACACACGCACACACACGCAGAAACAAACAAGCTACTCTATATGCAGCGGTAACATCATTATTAGGGAGCATGTACTTCAGACAAATTCATAATCCCATATGTATAACAACATTTTATGTTTGAATTAATAGAACTCCAGGCACTTTGCAATATAGCGATGTTACATTTTGTAACACATACATTTGTAATGCTTATTCTACGAGAACCCTCACTGGGCAGACAGCCATGCAATGAAGGAGCTCATGACGAAGCAAAAACTAAAACAGCAAAACAGGTTGGGTATGCAACAACGCATTGACTGAGACATTGGAGGATTTCTGCTCTTTTGTTCCAACGAAACAAATAGACAGTGTGTTAGTATTCAAGAGCACACCTCTACTCTACTCTCCCGCTCCCCCTTTCTCTCTGTTTACCTTCTCCACTCTGATTTATCCCTTCCTTCTCCCGACACGGCACACAGCTGCCTTATTCCCCAAAAACAGTCGCTCTAATTGCAGGATCTCCGTGATTGTGTGTCGGGGAAGCGAAGATGTAATGAAGGACCGTGGTGAATTCCTAATTCAAACTAATGGAGTTTCTCCTCAGCTGGGCTGCCGAGTAATTGGTACATGTTAGGGGTGCCAGACTAAAACCCGCATTCAAATTCACAGCTTTCAACTGAGAGTGACCAAACCTAATGACAGCGGTGGCCAGGCCCCAGGCCTGCCTTGAGTGACCAGGGGAACCTTGGCAGTGAGCCAGCGAATCTAACGCTCCACTGGCGACTCTGGCCTCCTGGTGGTGAGTGGAGGTAGCACATGAACTCCATGGCAGTCCATCAAAGTGGGAGGAACACAGCTACCAAGTGAAGGAAGCGGATTATTTATGACAACCACACCACACATTTTAACTCCGTGCAGGTTCCGCTCCAGTAATCAGAGAAAAGTCATGAAGTAGTGGGCTGATGCCATTAAATCTTCGACTGCACCATAAGAGCATTTGCTCCCATGCTGATTGAGGGGAACACACTGCTGGCTACAGTGTTAATTTTGTCATTAAACTGTAATTTACCAAACAATAACTCATCCTGGGGGGGGGTTACTGTGCCAACAGCAAAACAATTCTCATTTGCATACCTTACTGGGTCTCATAATCGGGGACGACACATAAAAACGATTTCTAGGCTAGGAATTCAGACTGCGGTTGAGATGGCACTTCATTGCCAAAGGCTTATATGAAGGCTCCAGCACCATCATGATGATGTTGGGCGAAAGGAAACATCGATACCACAAACCAGTGAACACCGATCGTCAAAGGTGTGCGTAGGTAGGTGCTTCAGCGCACAGGAACCACTTTGAACAGAACTGTGTAAAGGTGCTGAGCCACATTGATTCAAACCTCGCTCTGTGTATCTAACGAGCTTCATTCTTATTTATTTTAGTGAACATTCATTCCTAGTCCGCACAGGCCACAATGTTGGTGCAACAGCAGTGGGTTCAATTAATAGAGTCGATAGCTATCAGGATTCAAATTACTTCAGGGTTTTCTGAAATTCTACCTCCAGTTTGCTTGTCTCTGGTTATAAATGTAATTCCTTAATGGACCAAGCCTCGCATTGGTTGTGACAATCATAAGGGTCCCCTGGAGTACAATAATACAATACCACTCTCCTTTCAAGATTAATCATTGAAGAAGTTTCCATGTCAGTGCAAGAACTTAGACCATTAATAAAAGATGGTGTCACTTTATAGGGCCGTGAATGGAAACACAATGCTGTTGACTGTGTGTGCCATTGCATATGTGAACGTGTGTGTGAGAGTGTGTGTGTGTGTGTGTGTGTGTGTGTGTGTGTGTGTGTTAGTGTGTGTGTGTGTGTGTGGCGAGAGCAGAGTGAGACTAAGGCTAGAGCAGTTGGGCGATTTGATTTCTTTGCTGTCATTAGCAAATGACTTCTCTCTGCTTAAGATGAATGGCTGATTACGGTGACCAATGTTCAAGCCCACTCCTCCTCTCGCCCCAATAGTGTGACGCCCCCCCACCCCACCCCCCCCCACCGAGTCCGTGGCCGTGACCTTCACCACAGAAGCCACGCACAGCCCAGGGCCCGTAAGACCCACTTCCAATATTACATTCAGTCTCAACGGTCTATTTTAATCAGATATCCATCAAACCTCTCTTGACCCTCTGCAACGGTGTTCCCAGCACCCTAGGAAATCTATACTTTAAAACTGAGCACGTGGACGTCATGAGGTCGAACGGAGGGGATCATGATGAGATGGATTTATGGAGCAAAAATTCAAACGGACAACGCTTTGATCAAGCAATCCAGCTTTATTGATCAACGGAAGTGGCCTCTGGAGATCTCCGGTGTCTGCTTGTAATGGAGCAGCAAGGCTGGTGAAATACCCAGAGCTCTACCTCATGCCTTCGCCTCCGACAATGTGTTCCTCTCCAACAGTGACAACAGCGTCAAGTTGGTCCTTGTCACACACAGGATATTATATATCTATTGAAAGGAGTCGTAAACTTTAACCTCAAAAGAGAGACTGAGATGTATAGTCACACCAATTAATTCATTCAATTTAATGTACTAGTTTACTGTTGCCACAATTCAAGCAAATGCCTTTAAGGACCCATGTGATCTTATCTGGTGTGATTGATTCTGAAGGGAAGTACCTTGTGTTTGCATTTGGTATGTACAATAAAGCCTCTAAGATCCTAAAAAACACAACAATTGCACTCTTTTACACAACAAACATTAAGGCTTGAGTAGAGGCCCTCCTAAGAATACAAAACACACAATACATTTAGCTACCAGAGCAGGAGAAGACACTTTAGGAGCTGATTTAAAATGAAATAAGTCTAGAGAGGCAACATGCCACCAAAGAAGTCAGCTAGCAGTAGATTATTAGAAATTTGGTTGGGGTCTTTGGTGACTCACAGCCTTGGATGAGTGTAAAAGCCCAAAAGAGAAAATAAATTCTGAAATTCTGAAATCAGTACAAAGGACAGTTAGTAAAACCAAAAATTTGAGTTTCATATTGAGTTGCAGTGACTGACAGCTGAGCTTGGGGACTATGCCAGCTTAGTTAAGGATCGAAAAACTGTGTTTCACTGTGTTCAATAAATCATTCCCACCCCCCAAAGATTTAATGCAAAAGTAAACTCATACTTGTCTGTTTTCTTGGTTTCAATACCAATATTAAACACCATTTTAAATAATTCAGATTTCATTTCGCACCAATTACTATTTAATTATGGGTTTACTCTCCCTCACTTTTTGAAATGTAAGCCTCTGAAAAGTTGATGCAGTTAGCAGAAATAAGCTTTTTAGCACTGAGGAATTAGTGCCCACAGGCAGCACCAACAGCATGAGGCCAGGCGTTTGAGAAACAGCAAGCTGTTAAGGCTCTCCAGGCGAAAAGTGGGCCATCAAAACACGGCGGGAATGAGTATGGATTTGCCCCAGAAACATGAAGAAACAGGAATACAACTAAAACAACAGAGAACTGGGGCGGAGGAAAAGGTACCAACAAAGTGAGTCTGTGTGTGCATGCAACCAAACAATACTTGAATGCTCACACTAGGGTTGCACAGTTTGGTGAATGATTGTGGGTTTTATTTGATGTGTACATGCTTTGCTGCCTTGTCATGCAGACATTGTTTGCCCTTAAAGTACAAATAAAAACAGACCGTGTGGCAATATTTTGTCCACGGTTTTGCATTTTGAGTGCTCACAAACACATTACAGCAAAAATGTAAAAACATACATCATAGATGCATGAATCAATCAGTCTAATTGTATAATTACAGTACATCGACATCAGCAATGGCGCTATTTTTCACAAAACATTCCCCGTCATTCTATGTTAGATCTAGATAGATCATAATAATGTTTTATGAGGGGTCTTTTAAACATCCTTAATTAGTACAGAAAGTTGCATTTTCTTTTGTCATTGACACTTGTGCTTTATGCAAAGCTAACATTTTATCTGTCAGTATTTATCTAAATATTGGCAAAAAATATATAAAACATTGGGAAGGTTTAATACTTCATCTGATTGTAACAATCACTGTGGACTTTCTGTAAACTTTTACATATTTTGAAACTCAGGTACACAATATTACCACTTGAAACGTTGATATGAGGCATTAAACATATGGAGTGAATTATGTTTGTCATAGAAACCACCAAAGATTAATAACATAAAAACTTCAGTAAGGAATGATGTTGCAATGCTAAATGCCAAAGCATCCCTTTCATCAGCCCGAGAGCTCCAAGTGTAACCACTAATCATAAGTGACAAATTGGCACCCAGGCAAACAAAAAGATAACCGACAATTTGGTAATTAATGTCTACCTACAAAGTGAAATGGGAAAATATTAAATACTCTGCTGTCTATATTATTGTCTGAATATTCAGATTAAAATATCAACATAAGAATTGTGTTGTCATGGACAACAGTGGGCCTTAGTTTAATAGGCCTTGGCCTGATTGTGTATCCGTTTCACCTGGTTCTTTTCTGTCATTATCTCCTCCTGTATTGTCTTGTTTTTCTGTTGGTTGATTTTTTCAGTGCCTTTCATTTTTCAGTCAGGCCATTTGTTATTTTCTTTGTCTGCCGATTTTTGGCTATTGTCTGGCTTTGTCTTTGTTGTTGTACTTGTTTTTACTTCATTTCATAAGGTAACTTTGTTGCTCAAGTCCTGTGTCCCGAGTATAGCTTTATCAATATTTGAGTCTACTTCTACCTCCACAGTGACAGTTATTATGAATCTGAACAGTCCTAGCACATGACCCTGATTTAGGAGAGGGAACCGGAACCAGGCCGTTGAATGACCCGGGGCCAGATTTGCTTTTGTCATAACCATGTAGTGCTGCATTCTCTGAAAGCCCAGTCTTTCTGAATCATTTATTGAGGATATTGCGTCTCCCGGGGGCCTCCATTAGAGCGCTGACACGCGCAGTAACAGACGTGGGCCTCTCTCACGCCTGCCTGCACAGGGAGCTAGTCTTCAGGGCCAAACAGCTTTCTGCATTTTCATGGCTGGATTCACTACTGGTAAGCGATCTCTCCAGGGGGGCACCAAAAACAATGGACGTGGCTGAAGTGGCACCATGGATTCTGAAGGCTCTGCACGGGACGCCAAAGGTAGCCACAGGGTTTCGGGTCATAGTGCCAGAAGCACACACACTCTGTCTGGTCTACAATATTTCTGCTCTGAGGCCATATGCCCAGACCTCCACATACTGCTATAGCTTCTCATATTATCCTTGAGGAACTCATTGGAATGTTAGCTAGCATTTGGTACTTCTGCGACAGACTACAACACTGGGGTAGAATCGCATGGTGCTGCCTAGATACTGCTGGACTCATACAGAATACAGTACAGCCGTGGGAGGGGAAAAATCAATACTACGTTATCATCTGCAGTGCAGGCGCATGTAGTCAAATTCGAGCAGATATGCAGCAGCTATAACAGCAAAACCGGAATATGTTCGGTCAGCGCCAGCCGTACGTCAAACCTACTTGACGTTGTATTGAAAGGTTCCGCATAGCCACATGGGTCCCCGGAGAGTGCTAGGTCAGGGTTTCACCTCAGGCAGCTATTTCAGGCTGGGCTTCTTCAGCGGGCTCGCTGAACTGAGCGTTTAAGAGAGGGAGTTAGAGCCAGCAAGCTGACCTGCAGCTACGGAGCGGTGACTCAATCTCCATAGCCAGAGAACTCAAGCATTCCACCTACTCACGCAAGACAGGCCTGCAATTCACTTGAGAGCTTTGTGCTGGCTTCAGCTCATATCTTTCACTGTACTGCAGTTTTGTTTTTTTTTCTTCGCGCGATTATGGCAGCGATCTGAGCACCGGTGCTGTGTCCCTCCTGGCGAATGGGCAGTTTGTTTTTGTTTGCTTGTCGAATTGAGTGGCGAAGTTATGGATTCTCTGGGCACTTTGAGGCTGGGAGTTACTGCTCTTCAGGGGGATGATGACTCTTAATACTGTGCCTGGGTTTGCCTTTAAGAACCTGTTGACCAATACGTTCTGGTATTTCTGTGCATTCCTTTCAGATGGGGTAAGTGTCCAAGGTTGAAAATGAACTGTCAACAGCCAAAGTTCAAGATGCATGTGCATTTGGCAGAACGCACCTCATGCATATGGATGGAGTGGAGGAAGATTTCAATTCCAGTCTGAGAGGCATGCATTGGCATGGCACCCCCTGAGGTATTAAAATAGCTGGAGCTGCTGAAAAGTACTTAATTATGCAAAAAGGAAGAGAGGCTCCTCTCCTGCTCTGACCGCAGTGAGCAGCAGAGACTAGTGCCATGCTATCCATCAGCACATGCTTGCAAACTACACTGAGAGCAGACACACCAGGCAATGCCTACCTCTCTTGCCAGATTTACCCTGAATTGCTTGGAAGGCTGCCAATTATTATTTTTAAAGAAGCTACATAGAGATACAGTGCATATTCCGTACTGGGATTTCACACACACACACAGACACACACACACACATACACACACACACAGACAGACAGACACACACACACACACACACACAATCACACACACACACACACACACACACACACACACACACACACACACACACACACACACACCTAGCCCTACCTCAGGCTCCTCACACTTGGTTGATGGCATTTATCAAGCACCTCTGTCTAGGTGATGTATCTGTCATTCTTTATTTGCAGGACGCTAGGTTCATGCTCTGGGCAGACATGACTATTGTGGAAAGAGGTGGCCACACGTTAGACTCTGGCAGGTAACCTTATGTGACACACGAGAGGGCAGCTCCCCTGGAGACTGGACAGGGGATCCACGGACACGTCCTTCACAGAAGGCCAAGCAAATACCCATAGCCGAGAGAGTATACCTCCCAGCACCCACCAAAGTCTGGATAGTGCCTCTTTCCACGGAAACCTTTTGGACTTTTTTTTATCACTTCACTTTATTCTATTTGGAAGGTCGAGTTGTGTCTAAAACACAAGCAAATAAAATCTTTGGGGCAGAGTGCTTTATTGTAGCATTGCACATTGATGGACCGTTTTACATTCCTCTGTTTTGATACTATAAAGCCTATGGAGAATAAACTGAGCTGTAGCATTTGTGCTCTTGAATGACACTTCTCTTTAACCTCTCCTTGAAGAAAGGAGGTACCTGCTGTCCTCAAACATTAGGGAATATTAGTCCTCCTTCACTGATGCAGCTCCGCAGCAATGGAAAAAAAAGGAAGTTAAAAGACCCACGCAGGAAAGCTATTCCCAGTGGCTTCAGATTCGATCATACCAAACCGTGAGAGCCTTTGAATATTTTTCTCTGTCTTTCTTAACAACAGAAAAAAGCCTCAGAGGGGAAATTACAGTTTGACAGTCCAACAGATAATCGTCTTCCTATGAATGACCTCTCTCTTCAGAAAGCTGCTTTGCACTATCCCGCTGCAAGCCTGCTTCTTTCACTGCCACATCTGACGGCTTTGCTTTATCAAGGAAGACACACACAACATTTTCCCCATCGGTTTAATGGCAGCATGCAGCAGATTCATAAGGGAGCTGAGGAAAGGACACTTTCGCAGGCCAACCGTAATGGAGGGAAATGAATGGAGGAGAATTGAATATGCCAACAGATACGTAGATGACAAACCTTGATACAGGTGGCTGTGTCCTTCACCAAATAGGAGAGGGAGGGGAGATGGAGAGAGGAAGCCATAGAGGTTAAACGCATGCACCCTCAAAGGGTGTGAGAGTGAGAGAGAGAGAGAGAGGTTATCACATAAGCATCACAGTAGTACTACTTATGCAAAATAGAAGGTGCCATGGAACTGGAACAATTAGCCACAGAGGGAGGCACAGCGTATTTTTCTAACAAGAGGCTGAGGTGAAAAGGCCGGCTGGAGAGGACTGCCTGCTCGCCAGCAGCTGCCTTAGCACATTAGGGAGCGGCTGGAGGATTGAGCTGGCCATTGTTTATGAAGGACTCACGGCAGGGACGGGGATTAATTTGTGCCCTGAGACCATCTGCAGGCCCTGGTTCCCCTGCTTTTATCAGGAACCTCTTACAGGAAAACCTGTCTGGCAACGCTCTGTGTTACAGGGCACTGGGGATCTTCTTTGAAAGCTATTTACCAAATAGCACAAAACCAGAGTGCCCAATAACAGGCTCTGGGGTATAACAACTGCTTTAGGATGGCAACCAATAGCCCCATCGTGTCTCCAGGCCCACGGTAATGGCGCTAGTAGGTCAATAAAAAACACTGCTCACATTAGTCAATGTAAACGAGCCTTCATAGCAACAGTAATGTCGCTAACTGGTCACGTAAGGTCGGGGCAGGGGTATAGTACTGTGGGATCTTTTGAGTCTCCTGACAGAGTGGTTCCAAGTGGAGCAGCAGTGGAGTAAGAAGTCGGGTCTAGGGGGCTTAGAGACAGTGTGAGTCAGGGAAAACGCGCCGTGGGAGACTAGACTGGCGCATCACTCACAGAGCTGGGCCGTTGCCAGTTCATTAGGTATTGTGCATATGCTAATCCTGAGAACGAAACCGATTGTGCTGCGTTTATTTTGTGTTGAGGGTATTTGTTACACTTTTGTTGCGGGGAAAACCATTGTGACGCAAGAGCGTAACTCCAAGCCAACGAATGAATGCATTTAGGTTGGGTGAGTTTAGCATGGAGAGGTATAACGCTACTGCTCTCTCTCTCTCTCTCTCTCTCTCTCTCTCTCTCTAGCTACTATATGGGTGTACCTCAAGCTACAGAATCTCAGCATTAGATTAAGAACTATACTGAATGTTCATAAAATCGGCTGCCTACAGGAGAGACAAAACCAGGAATAAAACTGATACAATAGCACTATTGTCTGAACTAACTGTTAGTCTCGGCACCATCACCTTAAACATCATTCCTTTAAACAATAGTATCACCTGAAACAGCAGTAACAGTTGAAGCCAAAGACACATCTACACATATCTTCATAATAGAACAAGAGTGGGCAAAAATAACCATCAGTGGGCCAGCAGGTGTATGTCCAAAAAGCATTAATAAGCCATCACTACCATACAGAAATCTTACGACTATGAGCAATAACCTAAAAATGTAATTCTTAATTCAGCCAGTGTTCCAAAGGTTGTTGTTGGTTGCTGAAACTGTCTGTCATTACAATATAGTCATCAACAATCAAGAAATCACTTCAAAAGATATACATTTATTAAACCCCAAAAATATAAATGTGCCGTAAAACTGCTGCCTAGTCAGCTGAGTGGTACATCTTTGGTATCTTCCACATTTAATCTATTCACAGGTGACCTTACCCATACAACTAAGCTGTCCCTTCACATTAGAGGAATGGCAAAAAAGCTAAGAGGGCAGCACTGGCAGGTGAATCTATCACCATTGAGCTCTAGAAGTCCAGACTCAGAAAGGATTACGTTTTTCATTGAAGATTTATATGTGCCACTGCCAGCATGGCCAATCATTTTCTGGGATATGTCACAGCTCTCTGGGAAATGTAGTTCTGATGCCTATTTTACGCTGCTGCAAATTCTCTTACAACACATTCCCCTTATATATATATATATATATATATATATATTCACTACATGCAATACTAGCTATAACCTCTAGCCCCTCAATCACCTCTCTTTTCTGTTTATAAGTGTTAGGAAACACTACAGTAAATATATACTTGGTATCATCTGGCGAATTTACAATATCAAAATGACTTAATTACTCTCTTTGATTAAATACAAATTTCCAAGTTGTTTGATTATGTGGTTACAATGCAATAATAAAAACTATCCCCCGAAAATGTAGGGCACCCATTGTCCAGTGCTTATCATCTTGACGCAAGGAGCGGTCAATCGCCTTGACAGCGTGTTTTCACTCTCATTATGGAGATTTGTCTATCACAATGAATGAGGATGTCATTTTACAGACATGTCAGACGTGTGAGATGGAGGTGGGAAGAATTATGCAAGAGAGGATTCATTCGAGCAGCCTAGCTAGGTACCCCATGTATCACATTGCCTTCAATTAGAGTAAGTATGATGCACATTGTGAATGCCATAGTAAAACTATTTCAATCTGTCTTTCTCCCTCTCTCCATCCTGGACTGCACTGTTCAAACAACAACGAGAGAGAAAGAGAGAGAGAGAGAGAGACAGAGCAGCCAGTGGCAGTGGAGAGGGAGACGTGTACTGCATGGTTAATCTTTCACCACCCTTTTACAATGACAACTGTCAGCTCAGTATCTGAGTTTCTGACCTTCAACCAGAAATGTAAACCAACTGAAGACACCAACACAACTACAACGAACACACACATGAACACATACACCTGTTTTTTTTCCCTAATAGAAACATCTAGCATTTTATATGAGCCATAGATGGACCTGAATTCTAATGAGGTGCCGAAACTGTCCTGTGGAAATGTCAACGAGTAGAGGCTTATTACTGGTAGACAAATACGTTATTGTTGTTATTCCCAGCTAATACTCTGAAGGTGTTTGGAGAAAATCATGCTGCTCGTTCAGTATGCATTTGGCAAATCCAGTGAGGAAGGAAAAATTCATGATATATATAGAAGTTATTTTCGTTTGACGTGTGCCGGCAATATTGTACTCTAGCGATTTGGGATTATTTTCAAATGAAGTGACCTTCAATTTGAGCTTTTTCTTATAGGGGCGAGTGCTCAAAGATGATTCCCCTACAAAAGGAAATGATCTCCTTGTTCCCAGCCTTATTAAGTGGATTAAGGGAAAACAAAAGACCACTTCAGTGCCTCGGTTTCCCAGTGCCCTCGAAATCTATGCCTTCTTTGGTGGCCGGCAGGGAATATTGTGTGAGGAGCCCTTAGATTCTGAGAGACAGGGTGGCCCAGGGACATTGCAACACGACTTGTCACCTGCTTCCTAGCATTACATTTCCCCAACGATCGCCGGTCCTATCTACTCAATGTGCAGCAACCCTGTCTAGGAGAATACTGCATAAAAAAAATCTCCACAGGAGATTATTCATCTTCCCTCATCTTCAAATGCAATTAGAGGCCTAGAGGAAGTTGGGGAGGAAGTTGGGGAGTTGCACAAAACATTGGGTTTCCAATGGAAAAATAACAGGAAGGTTCCTGAATTATAAACCCTAATATGATAAACCGTAATATACTGATATTTGTAAACCATGCTTTTTCAACATAATCTGAAACTGCATAAGTGTTGGCACCCGTAACACCACTCTGATAGCTGGACATGGATCAATACTTGAATTGGGGGCAAAGCGAGCTTTATGAGATCCTCTCAGCGCTCGGGTCTTGAGGAGCTTTGAGGATGCAATCGGGAGAGGGATAATTCCATTTTAGATCATTGATGATTTACTGTGACAGCCATGAATAGTGTAGGCTAAGTATGGAGGCAAAGGAGGCCCGCCACGCTCATCCAACCCAGGCCTTACTGCATGGCTTTGCCCAACTCATCAGCCAGGCAGGACGGCGGCTTAGCACCGCTGTTAAGTTGCCGCGTGGGGGATTGGAACGACAGCCTATTTAAGAGATTTATCGTCATGTAATTTACGATGCGTCAAAGTGAAGACTAACTCTCCCCACTGTGAGAACTCTGGCATAAAGTGAAATTGAGATACTTGCATTAAAGTGGTGCTTCCTTCTTAATATGTTATGATCAAAAATGTTGATTCTAAATTAACAATTGTCATGCAGCGTCACATATTTTGTATGCTGCAGGAATAACCTTATTACAAATGGCTAGATCCTTCTATAAGTGCAGTTGCAGCTAACTGTTCTACAGTGTATAATGTTGGTAATATAAATCGAACATTTTAGACAGGTAACTACACCAAATGGCTGCCGTCCATTATATGTTTTCTAGAGAGCAAGGTCGGCGCAAATGCATCCCTGAAAAGGACCAATTTCAGTGGAGTGACATTTCTATTTAGTGTAATGTATTATTTTCTCACTTAAAAAGAGGAGGGAAGAGTGCAACCATAAAACATGACTCAGAAACAGCACTTGGTGTAATAGGAGCAAGCGGTCATCTCAGACATTTTTTAATATTGACAGTTTGGCAGCCTTCATCACTATCATTGCACCAACGTCCCATTTAATTATTTTAAGTAGGCTAAGTGTTGCAGAGTTAAATAGTTACACAAGTGTCCATTCAAATCCCCCCAAATAAATGATCATTTAACAAAACGTGTTAATCAGCAACTACATGTGAAGTGTGACACATCAGCAGAGTAGCGCAGAACACAGGCAGACAGCCGGCAGTGACTGTCACAGTGTGAAAGGGATGTAATTGAAGTACTTGACAGTGGTTTTCAATATGATTGCGTTCAGCTACACAGCCACAGCAGCAATGTGAGCCTGGAGTGACAAGATGCTTTCTGTAGACCCTAAGACTCGGGCCTCTAGTACGGAGGGTGATGATCAGCCACAAACGCTACACGTATCTGCGGCTTGGCTAACCTCGACTGAGGTTAACCACTGAGAGAATCGGCTGGCTGAGCAGCAGAGAGCCACTTAATTGTTCTGGGTACTAAATTAAAAGCTGTTATTTTGAGATCAGTTTAATTGCTGCGTTAATGGGAATTAAGCCTCCTAAAACAGAAACATCCCCAAAAAGGGCAGCGCAAAATGTATCTCCCAAAGGCAACTTTGAGACTCTATTTTGGAGCTTTTTATTTAATCGTAGTCGGAGACTGCTTGACTTTGTCGCTTGTGGGAAGAGTTAATGACGACTGACGGTCCCATTGCCTCGAGAGCAAAGAGTACTGCGGCAGTCACTACGTAAACCTCCACTAAGACAAGACTTGGGGAACAAAAACTGAAAGCATGACATTTCACAGACACTCTGCGACTTCCTGAGGGGACAGCCTGGAGGTGGGAAGGAGACACACACACAACGCTGACTCGGCGTAACCCAGGTAACCTATCGCTTCCCAAGCCTCGCAGTTCCAAAAACACCCTCCGCCATGTGACCCCATAAGTCGTGCCCTTCCCAGACTGAAGGAGACATTTCTAAAGAAATCTGCAGCCTCCACATGGCCGCGCATTTCCTACGAACACAGTCAGGCAGACACGGCCTTTTGCTTTCCTGTTGCACTCCCTGCACATAAGTTGTCCCATGCTAAGCTGAAGCGAAGGGGAAAAACAGCAGGGACCAAGAGCAGAGGGAAGACAGAGATAGATGATAGAGAAAAAAAGGAGAGAGAGAACCTGGACTCTCGCATGGGAGACTTTCCATCGATACATGAGCAGAAGTCTTACTCTTCAAACCTTACTCTGTAAACAAAGGCAATTCCCCAAAAAAGAACACATAAACACACACAAGTATAGCACTGGGCTTTTAGCAATAGACACTCAGAAACTTCCACCTGTCTCCCACACAGTTTACACACCATATTGATTTTTTGTCAGCGTACCAGAAGCTAGAAATGTTTTTTATAATGCTCCCCATACAATCTTAAGGATAGATCTAAAACCCTACAGCTAATACGCTCCTCATACCAGAGTGTTTTGCTTTCGTCTGTTTAACTGCCAGTGATGACAGTGACAGACTCATGAGGACCAAATACCAAATTCCCTTCTCTATGTGTTCTGATTCTCTGATTTTCTTGGAGCAGGTCTAAACTAGGGTTTCTAATTAGGATGTCTGAGTCACGTGGCTGCCTGCAGAGCTCGAAAGCGACCTCCAGTGTGATGAATGCCCTGAGGATCTATTTTACACACTTTTCCACAGTAGAAGCGCAATAGTACAGACCGGAAAACACTGTTATCCATCCTTACTTCTCCCTATGACCAGACCTGGATATCCTGCTTCAAAGGTTACAGCTTACATGTATCTACCAACAAAGAACTCTCACTTATACACAAGATAATGTACCTTAAGAATGGGAATTAAAAACACAGAAAAGTTAGGGATTTTTTTTAAATGTAATATCCCATATATCAGAACAGCTGATAAGTGCAGCAGTATCTAGAATCTCTAATTACATAACAGTTGGGAGGAGCTGACGTAGTGGAATGTGTATGCACAAAGACTCTATTCATGCAAAATGCAAAACATCCATCATTAATTTATGGCAGGAACCATCCCAATTTGAACCACTTACAAATGCCTTGATTCATCATAATCAATACTCATCCTGAAACGCAAGGGAAATTAGCATTGGGCTGGGTCAGGGCTTTCTCTGTGTGTACTGTAATAGCGCTAATTATTTGCTGATTAGGATAAAAAGAGGAAGGTGGAGGTAGAAAGTCAATATTCCGGCAGATATATCTTAATCAGCTATTGAGTAACCCTCACAATAGGTGAATACCAAGAGACCCCTACAGTAATGAGGGAGACACCTCGCAGGCATAATTAATGGCCTTCTGAAGCAAGGGTCTCCACAGGGCACTCTTACATACATTTCACAAAGCACATGGGCAGGGTAATTTGAACTCATATTAACTTGTTTCAATAGTGCAGCAAAATAACATTGGGGTTCTTCAATACATTTGTTTTGATACAAGCAATACAATACAAGCATTTCTTTGTTGTTATTAGAGCCTTTGCAGAGACATCTGATCAACTGGTGATGAGTGTAACTGAATGGGGCCAATGGAGGAATCGGGCAGTGGGTGGACATATTAACAGAGAGGCAGATCAGAGGCCTGATGAGAGTGTAGATACACGCAGGTTCAGGCAGCCTTCCTATGTAATTGCCCACCACAAACTCAGTCAACTGACCCTGAAGCAGCCCAGGTGATCCCAGTGGGGTCACCACGGCCGTGGAGCCCTCCAGACAAGACACTTCTACTATCCTGGTCGATCGCATACTAACCAAGTTGTTTGTTAACGGTATGTAATGGAATTGTTAGCCTTGCACAGCACACTTGGACACTTTCGCTCGGTCCATTAGGTATCCAGAAGTATGCCAGCCTGACCGCACAGAGCATTTGTGGTGCATCGCTGCGTATCCTCAGTTGGATTGTCCATCTCAGCCTACGTGACCTTTTCGAAAGCATCCTGAGACAGAGCGAGGCGGAAAGGGGAAGGCCAGAATCAGCCTGGCTGGTGGAGCGTTGCACAACGCAGGCAGCCGTAGTAGCAGCAAGGACAAGGTCACTTCACAAGGAGCAGCCGAGAGGAACAGATTGCCTTCTGCTCTGCATAACCACAGCGGGGACCGGACCCTGAAAGGGGGCCTTTGTTTGCCATGGGGGAGCGAGACTGCTCTGGCCTGGCTGCACAGGGTGGCGTGTGACATGGACAGACTGGGATCTCTGGGTGGCCTGGCAGGATGCGCTACAAGCGGCAGGCTCTTTGGGCGCCCAGCTTCTAACCCCATGCCACTGGGACGTGGTGAGGGAAGGCTTTGCCCAACACGATGTCATGCAGCGCTGCTCACACTGAGCGCCTGCTCCTAGTGAGTCTCACCGCAGAGACGTGGTACAAAGGGGTGAGATTGGAGACTCTGGTCCCTCACCCATTGAGATTCCCTTTAGCTTAGTGGCTGAAGCACTACCACAGAACGCAATGTACTGGTGTTTCAAAGTGTGTGTCATTTGCACGGGCGGTCCTTTCGTTAGCTGATGGGGCCGCTGCTCCGCCTCGGCGTGCTCGCACTTGTCCAGCCTCCCGACACAATGGAGGCGACTCAGGATCCAATTAGCAAGTGCTATAAACGGCAAACGATCACTTTGAAGTCGATGAAAGAACCTCATTACTCCTGATGGCTGAATAAATCGAGTATGGCCGTTCGGGATGGGTGGTATTAGCTCCAGACCAGAAAGGGGAAGATAATGTTTTTTTCCCTTCCACCCATGGTGAAACCCTAGGCTCCCAGCACGGTAGAGTGCGGCACTGTAGGATCTTGGCAGCTGTGGAGGCCATCCATCAACTTAGACAGGAGCTCACAAGGAAAGAGACGTCCCACCAGGAACACTATCGGAACACCATCATCCCCCTCAGTGTTTAATGCCACCAAGCTCCAGATGGATGAGTGGCCGCAAAAATGAAGGCTTCACTGCCCAAAAGATGACACACACAGCGCAAGGCGAGGTAAAGTCAAGGCGAGCCGCAACTAGTAAGTCAAGGTATGATGTATCTCTGCCAGGCAGGAAATGGGCTCTGTTTTATTTAGAACCAATGCCAACCAATTCCCTCAATGACAGAAAGAAGAAAACCAAGAGTGCTTCTAAGTACAAAGAACATTTACATAAAAACGTTTGCTGGGTTGAAATAATTGTCGCCAATGGATTCCGAGCAGGTGAGACTGAAATCAATAGTCAGCTCATGATTCCATTGTGTGGCTCATTGCTCATCTTCAGGAGGCTTTAAAGTACACCAGATTCTTAAACATGCGTGAGTCACCAGCTGCTGTTTACAATACAAGCTGAAAAATCTGGGCGTTGGGGGGGGGGTATTTGTGCTTGTTTCTGTGTGTGAGAAGCATGACAGAACGTTTACGTGATGAGTACAGTCAACTTGCAAGTTTTCAGTGCATACCTTTCCCTGCTGCTTGCAGTAGTGTGTGCTGACAGGGTCTTTTTGCCCTCTCAGGTAATGCACAGCCGACAGATTTATGCTTACATAACGGGAGGAAGGACAGAGCCAGCCTCCAGGTTCGGTCTTGGCTCCCAGGGTCGAGCGATGGGTGGAGGTGAACATCTGCTAGGTGCATTCTGGATGAGCATTCAGCAGTCTCAAGGTACTGCCCTTCACCATTTTCCTTCTACATACACATCCTCATCATCACTTAGTGCCTAGTGATAGTTGAGCCCGAAACCCACGTGAACAAAGCAGTAAAAAAATTTAACCATATGCAATTTTTACACGCAAGTGCAATCATAACCATAAAGCGTCTGGCAGTGCAGTTTACCTCTAAGGTGCTAGTTGTGCGCGATGATTGAACGATGGAGGTGAATGAGATAGAGGGCCTGTGAGGCCAATGTTCTTTAGCTCACAGACACAAAGCAGCAAGTAAATCTGCCTTAATCCTGCCAAACAAGGCTCTGGCTTCCATTTAACTTTCCCGGCGCACACCCCTAATTGACAAACACTTCTAATCAAATCTTAATCCTCGCTGTGGGTAAGGGGGGCAGGCAGGAGTCGTTTGCATTCTGTATGAATGAAGGTAAGTTGGGTTGTAAAACAATTCATTCATTTATTCAGTTGTAATTTAATCAGGACACCGTGGATCCATAAATTCTAACACAAGTGACTCTTTTGTAGACTGCATTACTCAAATAAAAAATGCTGGCGTATGCCAATGGTACCGGGTGAAAAGACCAGCAGGATTTGGTCCATATTGATTTATTTGGTTCACTGGAAGTGCAGCCAGTGTTTATAACAGATCATACCCTTGCATGCACACACACACACACGAGGTGTGCTGACACAGATAGGCACGCACAGTCACACAGACTCTGCAGAGGTGAGGAGCACTCCAGTCCTGGTGGTGACAGTGATTAAAGTGCAGATCATTCACGTCTTAACCTTCTGCCAAAGAGCCAAACTGGGTTAAAGAGGCCTCTGCTATTGGAATCGCACGGAGCCTCATTTTCAAACAGCGGCTGTCATTAGACCGAGGGTGATTAATCAACAGGCAATGTCAACAGAGCCCCAATATTTAGAGGTCAACCAGGGGGCTGCTCAGCTTCCCCCGTAGACAGAGACACAACCTTCAGAAATCATCCCCGAGGAGGCTCTCTTAAGAAAGCGAGAGACCCCCCTTTAAGCTTCAGCACGGGTCCACTGGGGCAGAGCGAGATCCTCCAGCGAACCGCCAACCTTCAGACCAGTGCACTGATCCCGTTAGCGGCGCGCAATCAGCCTCTGAAATGACCTGGGTCCATCTTTCAGACGGCTGCTGATCGCGCCCCTCATCGGCTCCGCTGGGGTCCAGGCTTCGCTGCTCCCCACGGGGCCTCTGTCAAAGCACCGCTCCCTCCAGAAGCCCCCGCAGCCGCATTAGCAGGATGTGCTAGCGCCGCACTCCTCCAGCGTTAATTACTCCACGTGCCTGAGTGGGGCTTACTCGAGGGCCGCAGTGTGTGCGCGTGTGCCACTCGGAGGTGTGTGTGTCGTTTGTTCATTGGCGCTCTTTGAGTTGCAAACAGAGGAAGTGAATCCGCCGCTCGCTGAGGGGGGGCCGAGATGATAACATTAGGGGTGACAGCACCGATGCCCTTAACTGGTGACACAGGAAGCACTGAGGGCTCACTCTCCAAGTCTTATCAGCTCCTAAAGGGTGACTTGCACAAGCAGGGCAAAGTGAAAAACAAAGCCACCTCTTGCAGCACATGGAGGCGTGTGTTGTTTTGCCGAGAGTGCTTACATATTCAGGCGGAAAGGCATGGCAAAAGCTCAGGGGTGTAGTGAGTGGAGCAAGCCGGGTGGGGAGGCGGGGAGGCACATAGCTGGCAGAGGAGCTTTTGCATTAAATTGAAACAGCTGGGGAGTGATGAAGGACGGCATTGTTACCATGGAGACCACGGGACACTGCTATCACGGAACACCCAAGGACTGGGGAATGTCATTTTTCAGGTGCAGGTTTATATTCGATGGGTTCCTACCAGACAAATGAGAACTCAAACCCTCGAGAGGGACTTTCATTAGCCTGTCCAATGCGTCTGCCAATGGCAATGAAGCATCGGTCATATGGTTCAATAAGGGGTGAGAGTAAGGCAGGAGATTGAGCTGCTTATGCTCCTATCAACTTTATTTACTACCCCATAAACCCTACATATAACATTAATACAGACTGTTCGTCATCCGCAGAACATATGACAAGAACTAAATCCATATCTTCATAGATCTGTGCTTCCGACCGTAATGCCTGACTATTTTTCCATAATCCTCTCTGGACAGTGGTTACATAAAGCCTCCTGATTGAGGGCAATAATCCACTCCAGGATGTGGGAATGGGGTCAGAGTGAAATAAACCTGTCTGATGGGCTGCGGTCATGAAGGACTAGAGGAAACAGCGACAGAGACGCCAGGCATAGAGAGAGAGAGGCTTGATTAGAGAGGCATAGCGTGGATCTGATCACCGCTCAGAGACTTTACTGAGAGGGGAGCTTTTCTCGGCTGTTGGGACTGCAGTAATTGACCTATTGTTGTATTTCTAAGACCCGGCTATCTCTAAAGCCAGCCTAATTAGACCTATAGGCTTCATCCCCGCCTGTTATAGCAGATTATTTTGCGGTCTCACAGACAAACATTGCCGCTACTTCTGTGACCTTCTGCTCTTAAAATCTTTATTTGTATGAAGCATCTCTATCGCTCCTGGTGTTGACACACCGACAGGGTTGTGACCGAGCTGAGCTTAAAGTATTACAGATCTAGTTTTGCTCTGTACCCTGTTCTTCCCATTCCACTCTCACAGAGTTTGACTCATCAGTCAATAACCTTGACGAATGACCTTGAGAGTTCTGGTATCCAGGTGGCAAAAACAGACAAGATTTATGAAACAGTTTTGAGCTGGCCTTCGTTCAATGTCCTCATTCTTTGATCCTTCCTGTCAAGAAAAACAGCCATTATTTATGGTCGATGGATGGTCCTGAATCTCCAGTGAAACATCTCCCAGAGCCATGTCACTAAGCCAGACAACATGATGATGACTGAGAAAGTCTCATACTCGATTTAATAAGCACCTATGTTGCTTTTGCCTACATATCCCAGTGGGTTTAGGGTTACTAGTGCAAAAACAATATGCAGCCATCAGATCTAGTTTGTTTATATTCGCCTGGAGATGTGAGGTGGATCCGCGTCAGCCCGGATAAAAAACAACACCGCCAGTAGCAGCCAGCAATGACTACTTTTACGTTCAAACGGGGAAAAGTAGAACAGAGCAATCTGCCAAGCGCTGCCCTTGGGGACAAATGCAATGTTCTGCATGGATATAATAACAGAGGAAAAAATATGTGTTGTCCCTGTATGAATGGGACAAAAATATGCTGGTGTCAAACAGGCTCATGTAGTCTGGAGCGGGGGCATGTATTTAGGGACATGGCACTGCTGTGGGGCCAAATGCTGAAGCTGCTTGTGCTTCCACAAACAAGAAACCAGAGGGGATCCAACACTAAGTAAATGCTCGTTGGTCCTTGGTGAACTATACCCATTTATTTGAGTAGGTGCCCATAACTAACTAGCCCGTGAGAGCGCACCAACAAGAAAGAAGGCTTTTTGTTCTCACTACAAACCGTCTACAATGACAGATGCGCACGCGGCACATCAAGCGAGAGCTAACAGCATTCTGGTGAGGCTCCCAAACGCCCTTAGAGGCAGACGCCTGATTGAAGTCTCAACAGTCTCTCCGCTGATACATCCAGACAGCCGCAGAGGATTTGTGCTATGTTATTATATACGGAAAGACAGAGTACGACAGAGAGAGAGAGAGAGAGAGAGAGAGAGAGAGGGCATGGGGAACTCTGTTCACCTGGGCGATGTCAGTGAAATGATAGTTAGGAGAAAAGAACTCCGGAGTCAAGTTTGTCGTTTCCCTTTTTGACAGGGAAGCCCCTCCGAAACACGCCAGTAGGAGCTCGTCATAAATCACATCCGCCAGGGAAGACACACGAGGCGGGCCAAACCCATAAATTGGTGCGGTACGGTTCTCCACCGTCCCTCTTTGGCACGAGCATTTTTTTAAACCGTCCGTGGCTGCGCTAGGGTGGCTGCGCTATTGAAGGGAAATCCAATCCCGATGCGGTGGCTCGTCCTGAAGGAATTGGGCAGAGTCACTCACAGGAAGCTCTGGGTTGCAGTCTCCTGAAGTCAGGGCCCAGCGCTGGCCAGTGACGGGTAATTACTACCTGGCAGTGGTGTTTAAAGGCCACAGCTTTGGCCAATGGCCACTTTTCATACCGAGACCACGCTCCCGTTTTATAGGGCCTCTGGTAGGAGTTGAGCCGTCAATAAAAGGTCGCGCAGAGTGCTTCCCGTAGCAATCCTCAGCCCTGACTAGACAAAATTGCACGAATCCTGCCGTAAATCTGCTGAACGATTCATCAACTTTTACGAAGTCTAGTATGCCTATTCATTTCCATCAGCGTGTCGAAAGCTAAGCACATCCATAATGCATAGTATTTCCACTTATCCATTATTCAAGGCCCTAGCTTGCAACTTTAGGAAAAACCCTAGACCAAAGGGTATATAATTTGTGTTATGGATAAGAAGGCAAGCCACATCAGATCATTGTGCCCCTCCATGTGGAATAATGAATGCTTTCAAACGGACAATGTTATTGTTGTTCTTATGGTTGGTTTACTTATTACTCCGATAGGAACCTCTGTGTGTACGATAGGCAAATCTTTGTCCATTACCTGTAAACTTCCACTTAAGGAATGGGTGTTACATTGAAAATCTAGCAAGTTGCAATCTGACGGGTCCTACGTTTTTCTCCAAGCGTTAATCAGTCCAATTATCATCTAAAACAAAGCCCTCCCCTGGAAGACATGACCGTTCCATCAGTCCCAGATTGGAAGTGTCACAACTATTAGAGTGAGAGGCATCCTCCAAATAGAGCAGCGCCAGTCCATGGCTGGTCCCCCCTGAGGAAGGAAGGGGATAGTCTGGGCACTCTAAGAGGGTATCCCGAAACCAAAGCCACCAATCTTCTGTTGGCCGCTCTCATCAACAATACCTGCCGTCTGAGCGCTCACTGTGGAGAACCTACAGGACAAAGCCGTTCACGATCAAGGGGGGGATTATTGTGTGAGCATCACCAAACACAACCACAAGCCGGGTGACACTGTTCAGACTAGTTCAGACTCTTAAGAGGTGAGAACTGGGGGTAGTTTAGTGACGATAACAATAGTATCAAACGGGCCATTGTGAAGAAAAAAACTGGACATTGTGATGAACAAACAGGGCAGGGAATTCATCTCAGCCTCAGAATGTTCTGTCACTGAAGTCACAGCGGCAATACAGACATGGAGAGTAAACCGTCCAAAAAGGAGCCAAACAGAGACAGTGAGTCAGTGTGTGGGTATGTGTGTGTGAGAGAGAGAGAGAGTGTGTGTGTGTGCGTGTGTGTGTGTGTTTGTGAGACCAAACAGTCATGAGTGTGAGTCATCCTCCGGCCCTCCACCGGGCTCCAGGCAAGGACATCAGCCGGCGCTCCTTTCATCAGCCTCTGCACACCTGACAGAAGAGGCTGGTGCGCCGCGGCCCGGCCTAACTGACTCACGGCAGCGCTCCTCGGCGGCCCCGCAGCAGCAGCAGCTCAGCCCTCAGACGTAGAGCAGGTTCAAAGCGGGCGGCCTTGGATGGGGGACAGGGCTGTGGCCAAAGGGTTGTGAGCGAAATGTCTCGCGGTTAGAACACACCATGGTTGCGGCGGCGGAGGAATGAAGCAAACCTTTTTTTTTCTCTTTAAAAAACGTTAAGCTTTAAAGAGGGAGTTTTGTTGTGAAGGAGTGGAGGAGGGATGAATAGTCGTAGGCAGTCTCGAGCTTCAAGAAGTCAAGGAATGTGTGCGAAGGAAAGAGAGCCGGGGGTGAGGCTGGCGGCAGGGAGGCCTCTCTGATAGGACACGGACAGACGGCCCAGAAAACGTGGTCAGCGTATGGGCTCAGAGAGTGATTCATTACTGTGGCGTCGTGCTGGAGGCAGCGAGCGGAGAGAGCAGGCCGAGTTGACTTGCTGAGAGAGGGATTTTAATCTCTGTACCTGCCTGGGAGGGTGGTGGTGGTAGTGTGTGTGTGTGTGTGTGTGTGTGTGTGTGTGTGTGTGAGTTAGTGTGTGTGTGTGGGTTGGGGTGGGTACGCTGAAGCTAAAAATAGCTCACCACCCCACAGGCTAGACTGCAGCAAGGCAGGCACATCCACGCGGCCTGCAGAGAGACTATTGATCGCCGTATTGATAAGACTTATCACCTCCCATTGAATTCCAATTAGCACAGCAACAGTGATTCAGATCACCTTGGTAAAAATAGTTCCAATAACGGATTAGATTTACAGTCAAGCTATTATCAGTTTCCACTGTAATAAACATAATATCATCCTCCCATGCATGTCTAGAATGTCGATGAGGGAAATCAGTCACCGCAAAACATAAGATTGAGTGGCTTAATTTTATTTTTCCCCACAAACTAAACCACAGAATGTTTTATCTCATATAAATGCAAATCAACTATAACTGAAGAGTGAATACTGCATACATAATGTAGGCGCCATTTGGAGCCAGACAGCTTATTAGCAATAGGGGAGATGAACAAAGAATCTCCTGAAGAGACATGCCATTTGTCCTGTCACCCAATTCTCTTTCTTCTGAATAGATGATAAATAACCCTTGTCCATACCTGGGCTGAAAGCAGACACACACAGAGAGGCCTTTGGCTCATTATCCCCCCTGCCCCCTCCACAATGAGTCCCAGAGATTGGTGTGCTAGCCGCGTAGCTGTGCAAACAGCCTTTTCATTGGCCCAGCAGCACCTATCTACAGCCCTGGGGAGCTCCGGCAGCTCCTTTCACCCACAGGGCAGGGGGTGGGGGTACTACTGCAGCACCAGTCCCCCCAGACAGACCACCGCCATTCTGCTGCCATATGGCCCACCGGTCTGCCTTTTCAGTTGGGGACTGTAACACTCCTTCAGAGGAGGCAGCTCAAATTGAGGGAGATGCTAGTAAGCTTGACGTTAACTTCCCTGTGGTGTTTTGTGTGGCAGGGTGCATTGCACAATATATATTTAAAAATGTAAACAGACGTGCCTCTTCCTAAATCCTGGGCACAGACAGACACTTTGGAGGGTAGCGGGTGGTCTCCTCCCTGTCAGGACCTAATCAGATGCAGAGCCAGTCTTTTATCTAAAGGGCAACTTCTCCTCCAAACCCATTTATTGACCAACGTGCTGCCTTCAGCTTTTCTCTGGAAATGGCACTATAACACAGGCTCACCGACCTTATCTTTTTTACTCCTACCTCTCTGGCCTTGAATACCAACTAAGTAAATAAACCGATCCCTCTATAGACATTTTTTATACTACCGACTTTTAGCCAGACGATTTCCTTTTCCATCAGCTATTCTGCATGCGGAGACCGGGGGAGCAGCGCAGCTGGCAACTTGACGGACATCAGATGCTCTGTGCACTCAGTCACGCTGCAGACATCCCCAGAGACCCCCCCCCCCCCAACCCACACGCA
>JAVQIZ010122738.1:0-10894 GCA_036023535.2 Galaxias brevipinnis | reverse complement strand
CTCTCTCTCACAGTGGACATGCACCTACGATGAAAATTTCAGACCCCTCCATGATTTCTAAGTGGGAGAAATAGCAAAATAGCAGGGTGTTCAAATACTTCTTTTCTTCACTGTACATGAATCAGTCTACCCTTATGGGGCGACGCTTCAGCTGAGTTAATTCAGGCAGGTAACTCTGTCAGCAGCATTTATCCACGTCACACCAATTAACCAATCACACATGCTCACTAGAACGTGGCCTTCTTAAACCTCAGTTCTCTCTCCATGATGGCTCCTACAGCGCTCCATTGCTCATTGCTGCACCACACTGGCTCTTGCAACTGCATCAATGCACTGTTGCACAAACTATGCTCCTGTTTGCTGCTTAGCACCCAGCTCCACCCCAGTCTCCACCTACTTTGGGTCTGTTGTTCATTATCTGTCAGGGGATTCTGCAGACATCTGCTCCCTACCCATGGTTCACTGAGTGTTGAACATGACCATGGGCAGGAAAGTAACAGCAGACCCTTGATGCCACCAAGAACAATAGTCTCATAAGGTCATCATCTAAAGTTAACTTGGTAATACAGTTTTTGTAGAAGAGATGAAGTGGTGCATGGTGAGAAATTATTGCATGGGCAGATATCTGGCTGTTGATTCTAAGAGCAACCCCAGGAAAAGTTTGTGTTGGATACCTCCACTGAAAATAATGCTTAATTAAATAAAGGTTTTCAGATCGTTTGGTAGAGACAGCTCAGTTTTCCCCTGACATTGGTAGAAGCACAACGCTACAGTCGAAACCCTCTGCTACACTTTTACTTATTGGTCGCTTTCTTTATTACATAAATGTTGTATTTGATTTCTATCATAGCTGAAGGCAAAGTATTGTTCTGGTGTTTTGACATAATCAAATTCAATGTTTTCTGCCTTTTGAAGCAGATCTCGCACAACCCTTATCCTAAACACTCCCTGAACCTTTGGCACCATAAGCTAATTTAAAATGTGTTGCTTTAATATGGTTTGTGATAAAATTATAACAACTGAATTGGGTGACTACTACATAAGTGCTGTACAATTGCTCATACCGCTGAAAAAGACAGGTAGAATCACAAGGTACCAAACATCAATCCTAAAAATTGTATGCGTGTGTGTGTGTGTGTTTGTATGTTTGCTCTCTTCTTCTAGCCCAGGAAAGACCTTCATTTCCTCATGGAGACCAACAACGAATATAAGGGTCTTTTAGGATGCTTTCCTGACACGATTGGAGTACACAAGGTACAGAATCTGGGGTCCGGCAAATTATAGACATCCAAAAATGACAATTCATATGAAAATTCCCTTTCCTTTTTGTACATTTCCTTTGTGAGGACATGTGACTTGCTACCATGTGTTTCTTTAACTAGGCCTGTATTTGTATTTCTTACATGTCTGTGTTTGAGTAAATGACATTTAGTGGAGTGCACATTTTGGATCAGCATATAACGTATTAGTGCTGAGCAGTGGTTTCCCTGTGTTTTTGCAGGCAGCCATAGAGAAGGTGAAGGAGGGCGACAAGATGGTGGCTGCAAGCAAGATCACCCCACAAGATAAAGTCACCATGGCCAAACGGGTCAGCACCATGTCCTACACACTACAAGGTAAACACTCATTTGACTACATGGTTAGCAACTGGATTTAAATAAATCGTCATTCAAATTAAATTGTGGTCATCTTGTGTTTCTGGTATCTTTCCTGTTCTGCTTCTTTTTTTTCCTAAAATATTTCTTACACTTTTCAGCCGAGATGAACCACTTCCATAGCAACCGAATCTACGACTACAACAGAGTGATGCAGTTGTACCTAGAAGAGCAAGTGAAGTTTTACGAAACGGTAATGACATACAAGCTCTTGCGAATTGCTGAAATTATTCTTACAATCTTTTCCTCACCATAAATGTTTAATTTGTTTCAGTTTTTGTGTAAAAGCCTAACCTGGTCTCAGTCGGTTAACCCTGTATAAATAAAATAAATAATAACCCTCTCAAACCCTTATCCACAGATTGCCGGGAAGCTGAGAGAAGCACACAGTCAGTTTACCACCATGTAAACCTGCTGCCACCACTCTGAAATTGCAAACCCTACTCAATATCTAAAACACTTCCTTCTCCTTTGGCCTTCTCTCTCTCTCACCGTGCCTATCTGTGTGTGTCTAGAGTTGTTTTTACATTTCAGTGCCCATTTTGCTAATGTCACCTTTGAAGGATTTGTAACTTTTTATGAATAGATGGAATCTGTTAAATAGATTGGTTTGCATTATTGCAACATTGGGTCTGCTCTATTATGAACCTCTGTGTAGCCTCAACAGACACTTTCTACATTCTGCTTCCTGTGTGTTATCGAGGGTCATCCTGTGGCACAAATTGTTTTTGAACTTGATCCCCAAATCTGGGTCATATTATACAAATTAGGATCTTTCATATGAGTAAGTGTAAAAACACCAGGAACAGGCCCAGGGTTATAAAATGTCTAGTCATATTAAACATGAAGTAGACCTGGTAAAGACAGAGAGATTTGCCAATTGCCTTTGAGTGTGTCCAAACACTGCTGGCGGTGCCCCACATCCTTTCCTTCTCCACTCCTCTAATCACTTACAGGAAGCTCTGCCTCTTTCCTGTCTATGTGCCTAGTCTATGTTCAAGCAAATTTAAACACATGGTTGCCCCTCAGCCTCCCCTGACTCAGCATTGTATTAATCAGTTTAAAAAGGATGCCACAAAAGACTAGATATCCTAACACAAGCAAAAGGTTTTCCTGTCATGGCAAATGTTTGTATACCTATTGGATTTATTGGATACCTATTGGATTGAAATGCTCACAAACCAATACCTCCCATTTAGTTAATACTAAACAAAGGAACTCTGTCCCAATACTCAAAACAATTTCCTTATTGCAGTTCTTTATTCTTTGGAATGGATAACAATTGTTTTAATTATCTTAATTTCAGTGGGAATGCAACAGTGAAATTTTGGAAAAGAGACGTGTAGGATTGGGACAGAGTTGTGCCTTCAGTCAGGTGTCTGTGCCAGCTTTGCTTTCTCCTTGTCTTTCATTGTCACAGTGCAATCTTCAATCATTCTTAATTTTACACATGATAAATATAAAAAAATTATATATTCTATTGGACGCATGTGCTTTTTGGTTGTTGAGATACTATTTTATGTATAAAGATATTTGCAAAGTGACGTCACCTGGAAAGAACATATATAATTCAATTTGAGTTATTAAACTCTAATTTGTACTTAATCTGCCCACACGTTTGGGTTTTCTTACTGTGTGCAAGCAAATGCAAGTGTGAGAATGATAAGAGACTTCAAGTAATAAATCACGTCTTGTTCTCTCTGCATGTTCCAACAGACACAGTATACATACACACACCCAGCTGAGCCCTTATTGCTGTATCCAGTATTTGAGTTGAGAAGAATAAGAATGAGATGGTTGCCTGTGCAGACTTTGGAGCGTCAAAGGGTGTGTTTGTGCTCGCTACCAGGAAAGGGAATGAAAGAGCCTTTCAGGCCTGCCCTCTATGACCACTGAACTTAAGTGCAGCTGGGTCTGTAGCCTAACAGTCCCTACATATTTGCAATTTACACAGAAAGTACACACTTTGATTACACATTGCGCATACACGTTGATAAATGTAATCTGCAGTTGATTGGCCATGTGTAGGCAGTGTTGACCAGGTTAATGCGAAAATGTGTTTATGTAGTGGCTAAATATGACATTAATAAATTAATATTTTTTTTTATCTAATTTGATTATTTTAGGCCATTGCACTGCTCTTCAACAAACTCCAACTAAGAAAGTATATCTTTGGGCATGTAATGATGTCAAATCTATGTTAATTTAGTTGGAAAAGTTTCAATAATTTACTACCTTATTGCTGCTACTGACATATGCTATGCATATGTGTAGGTGTCCAAAAATGTTACTTGTAATTACTGAAAATATTGTTGTGATTAGATTTCACACCAACATCTTCATCAAAACAACAGATTGTACACCATTTTTGTTATCATATTGCATAATCAATTACCTACCAACATTGTGTAGGCTACAAAACTTGCATTCTACTTTTATACATGTATCAGTTGTTATTCTAACTGGTTATGGCATCTGGCTTGTAGTAATGTGTCTCTCAATGTATTTGTAATACTTTGCTCTTACATTGACACATTAATGCCAACATGGCATATGACTGTGAAATACACAGGAAATTAAGCCAGATGCAAAAGTATTTAGTTTTTTCTGATTGCTTAGGCACTATCGTTGAAACTGTAGGTTATTTTTGCTCTACACACTAAGGACAAAACCTTACACCAAACCAGCAAAACATACATCTCCTGCAAAAGCACATTATTCTTTTAAATAAATTTAAAAATGTGCGACAATTTACACACAAACCATCATTTGAATAAGCACATGAAGCACCAACTACTCACTGATAGTATAAATGAAAAACACTTGTGGCTTTTGCTTTTACCTAAAATTTAGAATGTAAAAACACACAAATATGTAAAGTATGTCCTAACACTCCTCAAACAACAAAGGTGCAGTAGAGGAAAACAAAAATATTTGCATGGTTTTAGTGGTAGATCATCTCATTATGAAAGTAAGACTACAGCACTTAATTACTTACTGGTTCTCATTTCTAAATATCCGGATGATACCTGCAACAGTACAGCAGTTCAGATTTAGTTAAGCTCGTTGTCCAGCCTCCCCCATGCTCATCCCATGGTTGACAACATGGTTAACCACAGTCACTCTGATTTCATCAGCTACTGTAGTGTGTTACTTACTCATCTTTCTCTTCCCTGTCCTCTCTTTCTCCCCCGTTGTACTTCCCCTCTTCCTCATCCTCCTCCTACTTCTTCACCTCCCTGTCATCGTCCTCTTCCACCTTGTCATCCTCTAGTTCTCACCCCTCTTACTCTGTCCAATATTGGCCTCCACCAAATGTTTCCCGGTGGCCTATTTATAGTTCTCAAGCTCTGAATTGTAAGTGAACTCATTATCCAAAAGTGTTTTTTGCATGTGTCAATTTGGAAAGGCAATTGGCAAAATAGTGTAGCAATGTAGAAACCAATGTTTACTGAGTGCAAACTGAGTGTAAAGCAGTGAGTTGTGTTTACAGTTTTGCGAAGTATATTATAAAATTACAAACTGAGTTTAAAACAGAGAACGTTCAGTTTGGCACACTTGGTAAATGCATTGGCTACAAGTGTTAATGGTTTGAGTGATTGTGCCTCTACTCACTTTTAGTGTGTAAGCAATTAGAAAAAACTGTAAAGTGTTTTGAAACAGACACACGTTTGCATAGTCGACCGCATGTTGGATAGAAAAGGTCTCCCTTACAGTCAATTTATTCAAAAACAAAAACAGACAACTGCAATACTGAAACCTCAAAAGAATGTTTGCATTCAACCCTGGTCCTGCTGAATGGAAACCACTGTCAGGTTTAGATACAATTCCACATTTCCAATAAAAAGTTTGTTATATGTCTGACATGCACCTACCTTCCCACATGAACTACATTTCCTCAGGCCCCCCATTTCCTGATTTGGCCTGCTCTTTGTTGCATCAGTTCCCGTATGACACTGACTGTCCAACAGGGAAGGAATATGTGAAAGAATTCACTAGCTGCATTGTCAAACTGACCATGATCTTTCTGTCTTCTCACACCAGGACCTTTTCCCTAAAAGTCGGGTAGGAAACTGAGTTGAGGTATTTATTGTGAGATGTATTCTATCAGGCCATACCCTGTCTGCTGCACACAAATCATCCAATTTATCCAAATATTTCCAAAAGTATGTAGATTTTACGGATACATCTTCGTAAAACAGTGTAAAAGTCCTCAACACCCCTGGTTATCAACAGATATATCCTCAAAGAACAAGGTACTTTTTGCAAAGTCTTTTCTCTTCACCACGTCTTTCCTCAACCAATGTGGCCATCCACAGTGTTAATATTTATATGGGCCTTTCGCCACAATGCGAAATACCTATGTCATTTGACAAATTTAGCCAATGGAAGTGCTCGATGGCTGTTGTCGTCATTGTTATCGTCATGGAAAAGCTTCCCTATGCCGCTCAGGGTGACATACGTGGTCTGAAAGTGCGGGGCCGGATCATCATGCTAACTTTACGGAGGGAGTAGTAGTCTGTGTCCTTCCAAGTGTACCACACAATCCCATCAGGGCCCAGCGGGTTCTCTCCTTTGGGGGTATAACGCCCCCCCTGGATGAACACACACACACACACACACACACACACACACACGTTAGAATGGGATACAACAAACATGAGACATAAAAAACAGAGAACTATGTGGCATGTGTTGCAACAACTAAAGTAGATCGAAGTAGATGCACAAAAGGTCAGCTTGTATGTGTGTGTGTGTGTGCATAAGAGAGAATGTGTTATTACATTGGAGTTAATATGTCACCATGTATATTTGTACGGCTGTTTGCATGTACATGTGCTTATCCCAACATCCTCCTTTCCCTGTGCACGGTTGTGGACGTGTATCTCCTCACCCTGTAGTAGACTCCGTTGAGGTTGGCATAGAAGCATTGGTTGTACCACCAGCCGCCATGGGAGATCTCAGCGCAGATGTTGCCCGTGTCGGGTGTGCTGAAGCCCTGCTTGTCATGGTACCAGCTGAATGAGTCCTCGACCGTCCCACTGAACCCTGAGACATGGAGGCGATACTGTCGCCCTTCTCCTTCCACGCTGGATGCACATATACACACACACAAACAAACACGCATAGATTTTGGGTTTTAGTCAGTGAAGCAGGGAGCAAGGACTGGGGTATGCAATTATTTTACGGTATGGGGACAGGGTTGGTCTTGGTGTATTTGTATGTGTATGCATTTAAAGTATTTGTATTTGAATATGTGAATGTGCTTAAGTCATTGAAGACCTGTGTTGGACTACATTTGCTTGCACTTGCTACTTTTTTCACATCCTTCCTGAGCAATGTTTGTGAGTAATGCTATGTGTAAACACAATCCGCTACCTGAAACTCTGGTAGAGTGCGTGTTTGTGCTTGCCACTCCAGTCCTCCAGGTCAACTCGCAGGCTGTAGTCCCCTTGGTTGGTCAGATCGTGGATGTGTTTGTTGCCGAGCCAGAACTCAGAGTACAGGTCACCAAAGCCCTCCCTGTAGTCCCGCCAGCTGCGGTCAAAGTTCACAGAGCCGTCCACCCGGCGTTGGATCATGGTCCATCCCCCACCTGGAGACCAGGAAGACAGAATCGCTAAAAGCGGGTCAATCTAAGAAAAATTTGTTGGAATGACAAGACACTGGAAAACGTCTGCAAAAGAAATAAGGACATGTTTATCATAAGAGCAACCAGAAGGTGTGTGTGTGTGTGTATTTGTGTGAGTTTGTGTGTGTGTCTATGAATGCAAATACTGGGCATTTGTGTGTTAGTGTGACTTACCGTCTGTGTCCATGTCACAGTACACTTCGACTGGCATGGCTCCTAGGGAGGGCACCACTGTGTACGGCCCTGATCGCCTCACTCCATTATAGTATACAGAGGCACAATCAATAGGACAGTTCCTCACATGCTGCACCTCTGGGAAGACAGTCATATAAAGAGGTGAAGGAAAGAAGTAGCCAACTGTGTGATCAGATGAAATATTTGGAGATTTGACTGCCTCTGTTGGTGAAATAGAGACATAGCAACATGTGAGGTGTGAGGTGAATGTGTGGGACTGATTGTGTGTGTGTGTGTGTGTGTGTGTGTGTGTGTGTGTGTGTGTTTTGTGTCAAGACCTGGGTGCAGGGCTTCCTGTGTGCTCATCAGTGGGCCACTGCGGACAATATTGATCATGCAGCCAGGGGTCCGTCGTATTCTCTCCGCCACCATAGTCAGATTATGGATCTGGCCCTAGACAATCAGCCAAGAACAGGACGTAAAATATGATATTTTGTTGTTGTTTTTTGCATGTTAGTATAATCAAAACATCTAAATTGTTTATGTGTCCAACTCCATGAACAAGGGATAATTTACTATAATATAATTTAAGTTTAAAATTACTAACAAATTAGAATTGCTACTACTACTACTTATTACTTGAACTTAATTTGGTAAAATAGATATTTCACAACATAAAGGTGTGTATATGTGTTTGTAGATATGCTGTAACCCTGCCTGTAGCTCAAAGATCAGTGCACCCTGAAGATGTAGTAGAGAAGTGGCGTCGGCATATTGCACCTCCAGCTCCTGGAAGTGTTGCTCCAAAGAGGTGTTCACGTGATGCTTCTCTTCGCTCTGACACAATCATACAATTATGCCCACATACAAATAGAGAATCAATACATTACAGTATGGAGTAAACACATAGAATGCAACAAGCAAGCGTAAAACCTCAAAAAGAAAATAGTAGACGGATGAACGGACAGCAGCCCAGAAGGGTGGGACAGTGTCAGGGCTTACTGGGGCAGACACATGAGACACCACGTGAACGAGGAAGCTAATCCTGTTAGCCACTCAGGGTCAAGGACACACTAGGTGGGGGAAATCTTTATTCATGACTATGCATGGAAATACTTAATTGCAATTTGGTATATACAGTGTTTCAAAATAGATACTTACTATATACACATATACATACACAGAGATATAATGCATTCAAATAGTATACACCGAACAGGCACAGTCACGGACACACACACACACACACCAACAAATACACACAGACACACACAAGCAAACACATAGGCTATACTGTATTAATATGTAAATGGATTATATCCACTATAATGGCATAGCTCCATCGAATAAGAGAAAAACCCTACCTTCATCTCCAGAACCTTGAGGCGATGCCGGTGGTTCCGGAGTTCCTCTTGGAGTTCTGAAATGGTCTCTCTCAGCGTCAGGATTTGCTGCTTCATCTCCTCGTTCTGGTGTAGCCAGTATGACACCTCGTCAGTGCAGCGAAACATATCAGGGCACCGCTGGTCATCAAGCTGGGGAAGCGTGGCTGCCAGGCGACACATCCCATCCTCCATCACCTGGTTGGTGTACTCACCGCACTGGGATCCCCCGCCAGTACGGTGCCCGGTTGAGTCCGGGTCCTCTCCACACGCTTCCAGGACCAGGAGTTGAAGGATCCACAGAACGAGCCATTTGCCAGCGTGGGAGGAGTTGTGAAGGGACAGAGGAGGCATGGTTGTCCCTTGGTTGGAGCTTCTCTTTGTACCTTCCCTGGTCAGTGAGAAGGCTGGTGGGCCTTAAGGGTGTCTGCTGACCGTGTAGGGCTTGGTTGTCTTTAATTACGGCAAAAAGAAAAATGAGTCGCTTCACTTTCCTGGTGAACTCTATTTCCTTAATGTCACACATTTTTTAAAATAATTTTTGCAAATGAGGTTTAGCTGGCCATCCTAAGCATGTTTACCTTTAACTGCATTCTCAGAATGCCTTCAGCTCCAACAGACTTGATGTACGGTTAGCTTGGCTTGTTCACAGCTTAGCCTAAACTGCTAGCAGGATAGCTTTAGGTGCAAGAGAGTTATCTTAAATGTAATGTAAATTAAGGCTTAAATTGTATCCAGGCCCCTATATCTAATGCTGCATTAAGGCTGTGGAAACTTACTGCACTCTTTTTGAAGCCCTTACTGAAGGTAAAAAATATACGTGGAACAAGACAGCATACCTACCTATATCAACAACCGAATTATGAGGAGAAGTCAAGAGTAGTACCTATAGTTTTACCTCTGTCATGGGCAGGCTATCATCCCAATCTTGGCATGATGGTGGTGGGACCTTCGCCATTCCCTTCTTGCCCAATTTTACCACTTCAAGCCTCTGTATCACGACTGAGAGGGAAACGTGTTGCTTCAGTCAGAGTGGATATCTTAGATAGACCTCATAATCCATGTAAGAGGATTCCCTTGAGAGAGAAAAAGTGTCAGTGCCAACGGTTGGAAGGTGGTTGCAAGCAGAGAGAGTTAAGCGGTTGTTAAATATTCAAGCTAGAAAAAGCGATTGGTAGAGCAAGTATTGGTGGGGGATGCAGGGTTAATATTAAGGCAGGGGCTCACAAGAAAAGAAACAAACTATCTATGGATATTGATGTAGTCTCAGCTGGTTATAGCAAATGTCATTCTCTTAAAATCAAACTACCATATAGTAAAAGGCATACACACAAACACAAACAGCTGTGTCATGTTTAACCTGTGTAATCCTAACCAAGGACCGGCTATAAAGTGCAGTGTGGAAGTAGAGCAACAGTGTGATCCTAACCCTTCAGTATATGGTCCTGATCCTCTTATGGCATCTTCACACCACACTGCAGAACTGAGGTGGACTATGCTGGTCCTGTTGCTCACTCACAATAGTTATTCATGTTTTTGAATAATTTCAAATACTGTTGTTTACAGTTTTTCACAATCGCAAAAGCACATTTCTTGAAACCTTTTTCTCAAAACGTAAAACACAAATCCAAATATTCAAACTGCTGACCCCTGGCTCTTCTGGCAAAAATAAAACAATGCTTGTAATGCATACACACAGCCAGCCAAAATATAAAAACCACAGAGCACTTATTAGACTCTACATCACAAAATGGAAAACAGCGTCTAGGGCGTGTATGATTTTATTTTTATTTATTTTTTGACAGTTTTTTATTTGCTTACACACTAAAATGTTAAAATAACAGTTACAGAAACTCCCAAGGAGCAAAACCTCAGCATGCTTATATTTTCCATGCATATTGTTGTATTTATTATATTTGGGCAGCATGGTAGCTGTTGAAGTTTTCTGCAAACTTCTTCCTGAGAACGGAATGGCAAGGAAGACCACTCGGACACAGAGATACTAATTAACACTTTTAATGATTATTTCATATATGATGAGTACATAGATT
>JAVQIZ010122707.1:0-13639 GCA_036023535.2 Galaxias brevipinnis | reverse complement strand
TGTGTGTTTGTCTGTGTGTCAGTGTGTGTGTGTCTGTGTGTGTGTCAGTGTGTGTGTGAGTGTGGAGATAAAGGCAAATTGGGGAGAGACCTTTGGGAAGGAGATGGGGGTGAGAAAGAGGAGAAAGAGGGAGGGAGTAGAATATGGAGAGAGAGAGAGAGAGAGAGAGAGAGAGAGAGAGGGAGAGAGAGAGAGGGAGAGCAAGGGAGACCTGATTGAGGAGGGTCCATTAGCCAAAGTGATTTGCTAAACCAAACGCTAGTTGGCTATTTGACTTCTCACTGAAGCAGCAAATGGGGTGGAATCTGGAACGGCAGCAGCTCGTCGGCTCCCTCCCTGAACTGCCTGGAGGCAGAGGACCCCCCCCCCCGGATAGGGAGCACTCGTTTCACCACCACGGCTTTCACCCCCCATAGCCGCAGCGAAAAGCCACCAGCTTAGCCCCTGTCCTGGAGCCCGGCCACCATTCCACTGGCTTGGAAACTCCTTTGAGAAGGACAAGGGGGAAATACAGAGTAAATATTTCCAGGACTTAAAGGGGGGGGGGGGTCGGTGTTGGAAAAGCCTCTTTCCATTGTCTGACGTGAGCGTTGCCATAGCGAAAGACCCTTCCGTCATGTGTGCCGTTACCGGTGCACAAACCGACACGGGCACAGATTAACACACAAGCACACAGAACTCCCCTCATCCGTGCATAGAACACACACACCCAGTAGAACACACACACCCAGCAGAACACACACACCCAGACACACTCCCTGAACTCGTGTCTGAACCCGGAACGGAGGAGGACCACTTTCAGAGGCCGACGGAGTCGTTTTGGCTTCAAAGCGAGCCCCTTTCAAAGGTCAAACCGCCACGGCAGAGTGAAGTGGCCCTAAAGTGTGAGAGACATCCTGCAGCCACGACCACAAATCGGTGGTCACGTCCCCGTTAGAGAACGCTCCCGCAAGTTCTCCCGGGATGACGCTTTGAAGAGACGTGCCTTATTCCCGCTGCCGGTCCATCTCCCCCACCCCTCCCCCTCTCTTTTCTCCCTTTCTCTCTCCGCCGCTCGCTCTCAAACTCCCAAACTGTCCCTATCCCGCGCTCCAAAACTCCCAACGCCCCCCCGCCTCGAACGCCCCCCACCGCTAAGTACCCTGGGAGGAGAAAGGGAGGAGAGGTTCAGAGCGGGGGGACAGAGCAGGTGTGGTGGAGGGGTGGAGGAGGCCGGAGGAGATGAGGAAGGTTTGGGGGGGGGGGCGAGGGTGGGTGTGAGGTGGGGTGCACCCTCCGGCTCTGGTAGAAGCGACGCGTGTCACATAGTTGGCCGAAGTACAACTATTCCATGGGGGCACCATAAAAGGTAGCCTTCTACAACGACGGGGAGATAGAGAGAGAGAGAGAGAGAGGGAGGGAGAGAGAGAGAGAGAGAAAGACAGAATAGAAACATCCTCTTCTCCTCAACCCTCCCCTGCACCGTCTCCATCTCAGTCTCGTCCTCTCTCCACCGCTCCACCCCTCCCTCCCTCCATCCCTCCATTCAAATATCTTTATCTTTGTTTTATTTGATTACCTCGGAGTGACATCTCAATGTCAGTAGCAACCTGGCGTCCTTTAAATAGCTGTGAGTGTGTGTGTGTGTGTGTGTGTGTGTGTGTGTGTGTGTGTGTGTGTGTGTGTGTGGTGGAGCGAGACAGAAAGCAGACATGGCCCCTGCAGTGTGTCAATGAAAGATAGCTGTCCTATTGGCAGCACTGAGAGCTCGGGGAGAGACAGAGAGAGGGAGGGTGGGAGGGTGGGGGGGTCTGAAAGGCCGGCACGCGAGGAGCACGTGTGTGTGTTGGACCGGACCAGACTGACCGGAGTGGAGCGTTGAGGTCAGGTCCATTCTTCCCTTTCCGTGGAGAGCCTTACAGTGGTGTTACTACAGAGCAGAAGTGCTCGGCTTAGGGTGATCCCCACGGAACCGTTTGCTTTCAAATCTATAGCTTTTGTTGCCGGGGCTTGGCGAGGATTTAAGGCAGATGCACAGACACACACACACACACACACACGCTGATACTCAAAAATCCCCTCCCACACACACACACATACAACAGAAAAGGGCACTGGAGACTCTTGCATAATGGCCCATTGATGACAGGGCCTTTAATCAGACACACCCATCCTGCTGGTAATTATAATAATTCCCCATTAATAAGCACATTAAATCTAATTATTGCCAGCAGAAACATTGATTGGCCTTTGCAAATGGATGGCGCATGGGGTTTGATTCGGTGTGTGAGTGAGTGTGCTGGCGTGGTGTGTGTGTGTGTGTGTGTGTGTGTGTGTGTGTGTTTGTCCTTTTTTTGAAAGTGCTTGTGTGTGTCGTTGTGTGTGTGTGCACTCTAGCCTAAGGGTGTGCCTTTATCCAGTTGGATTTAGTCATGGCTAACATACTCTGTGTGTGTGTGTGTGTGTGTGTGTGTGTGTGTGTGTGTGTGTGTGTGTGTGTGTGTGTGCATAAAGTACCTATATGTGGGCGCGTGTGTTGAAAACATAATGCTCTTTGTTTCTCTCTCATAGGTGGCCCATGTATTATACATCAGCCAGAGTGTTTCTTCTTGCAGAATTCCCCCTCAAACAAAGTCACACGCAGGATCTCCCCAGGCCTGCCTTGAACACACGGAACTGCGGAAGACCTCTCGCTCGTATCTACATGTGTTGTGTGTATCAATGTGTGTGAGTGCGTGTGTGTGCTGGCAGTCAATACCGCTCCCCAATGGGAACATACAAGTGGGACCGGTTGATCTAATAACCCCGGTTCTCAGAAAACGGGGACACAGAGCGCCTCTTCGCTGAACGTTTAAAGTGTGTGTGTGATGGCTCCGTCTCAGGGGGACGTCTCACTCAGACGCCCCCCCCCCCCATAAAACACTGCATTGAGTAGGGTGTATCAGTGGGTCTGTTGTTTGGTAGGAACAGAGACATAACCTTGGGGTGAATGACATTGTCGACAGTACTCACAAAGAAATGCAGACTGTGGGCTTACAAGATAGACAGATAGGCAGGCAGGCAGGCAGACAGGCAGACAGGCAGGCAGGCGGGGGGCATACCCGTCTTGTCGTCCAGGGCGACCACCCCATGCTTGTTGACTCTGGTCATGTTGTAGATGATGTTCTGGGGGTTGACGTGCCTCTGCTCCAAAACGTCCTCTAGCGCGGTCAGACCCAGGATCTTCTGCAGGCTGCAACGTGCACACACGTGCACAGGCTTGTTAGTCTCATAATTTAGCTATGTGGGTATTCACACAATTTGCAATTGTTAGGTGAAATCTTTACGTGTGTCTGCGTGTCAAAGATCAGGGACAGAACTTGATCTAATTTTGAACTTGAGGACCAGTCCATGTCTAAATCAGACAGCACAAATCCACCGCTCTTACCTGTTTGTGTGTGTGTGTGTGTGTTCCAACTGTGTCAGTGTGTGTGTTCCTACTGTGTCTGTGTCAGTGTGTGTGTGTTTGTGTTCCTACTGTGTCAGTGTGATGTCCCTCCAGATTTCCTGTTCATCTTCTTCAGTCAGCTCTCTTCTCTGGGTCTGCTCTCCTCCCATTGGCTGCCCACTCACTTCCTCTTTCTCGCTTCGGACCTGCGGGTCCACGTTCTCCTACAGGGACAAACAGAGCGGGAAAGAAAAGTCCCATCATAAATTGTGACTTATGCTAAACCCCTGTGCCAAGGCATTTAGACATTTGCTCTAGCCAAACTAAAAGCAGCACGCTGTGTTGATCTGTGTCTCCCTCTAGTGGACAGATTCGGTGTTGCAGAGGAACGGCCAGCTCAGAGCTTTGTGGTAGCGGATGATATCTGCAGAATGAGTCAACTGGCCTACAAATTAAACAACACACCCTTCGGCTGTACAATCAGTCAGGCTAAGCAGGATTTGAAAAATGATCTTATTAGAAACTATAAATATTCGGTCAAATCCTCAGTTGAAGTCATTGAGTCGTTTAGTTGAAGAAACTTAGAAGTGCCTAACAGGCAGGGTTAACAATAAAATAAAGCATTTAATGTAATTAATAATGAGGGAAATTACAGTTGCAGAGGCAGGCACCAAAGAACATAGGTTTGTGTCATAATGCTTGATTTAAATAACACACTCTCCTTACTAACTTACTGGGCTGGCTACATCGAGGCCGTTTGAAAGACACTTTCACTTGGATGATTTGAGGAAATAGTTCAGTAAGAAGCTGAAATATTCTCCCCCTCTAATCTAACCACACACTCACAACCCATTAAGAACAGAGTAGGATCCAGACCCAACACAATGGACAGAGCTTAACCTCAGAGATCCTCACTAAAATGAACTCCCAGTGCAACGGACATCTTTCTTTACACAAGAAGTCCCAAGGTAGCAAACTCTGCTGGTTATGAGGTTAGTGGATCTAGGGTCTCTTCCCCCTCCTGTTTCTACAGTAACTTCTGACCAATGAAAATCTAATCTAGTCTCTTTACAATGAATCCATTGACAATTTTTTAAAAACTCAATTGAGTGTAAAGAGAGGAGGTGTTTTCCCAACTGTCAGTCACTACTCACCAAGGTCTCCTTGTCTGGTTTCTTGCTGCTCCTGAACTTAAAGAAGCCCTCCTTCTCTCGGAAGGAAAAGCTCTTCTTGACGGAGCCAGGAGCTAAAGAGGCCGGGCAGGGAATGGGCTTCAGTGGAGAGGTGGATGGGAACCTACAAGGAAACAACAACAACAACAACAACGTATTTATTTATTTGTAATCTAATTATAAGAAAAGTTCACAGGAATAGGTTTACATTATTTCCTATAAATGGTGCAAATAATTTTAATGTTTTTTGTACTTAGCTGCAGGTTTCTTAATGATATTTTAATTAAATATTCCATTCTAAAAGGGTTCAGCAGCATGGCTATCGCTTTGTTAGACTCAGGCATGAGCACTGAAGAAATAAAAGTGTAACAACTAATACGGCATTGAAAATTACAATATATGGGATATGGTGGGCCCTCCTTAAGGGAAAAAACAGTCAAAGACCAGTCAGTCACTGCTATAAACTGAGGCTGTTGCTATAACAAGAACGCCTGTCCAACACCTCCATAGCTTACTCAATTTCTGCCTGACTGCTGCCTATAGCAACACAGTTTACAAGGTAACCTTTATGCAGTTACCATAGCGCTCTGTACAAGGTGCCTTTCATGTCACAGTTACCTGAAGAGATGGCAGTCGTCATCCAGCTCCTCGATGCCCCAGCGACCCTTCACGTCCTCGATCACATGGTTCTTCAGGAACTTCTTCAGCAGCTGTACAGTCTGTTGCCGGGTGACGTCAGGTCCGAAGTTGCTGTTGTTACGGAGCAGCTCGTGGAGCCAGTCCACGGCAGCGGTGGCAGTGAAACACCCTGCGTGTGTCCGGAAGTGCTGCCGATGTTTTCTGAGTGGCATGCCCGCACGGAACAGTCTGGTGACCTCATTCCACTGAGAGACCCAAACAGGCGGACAGACGCAGACACAATCAAACACACACGCACGCACACACCGACATGAAAACATCAAAAGGTGTCCACGCAGCCAGAAATAGACACACACAGACATATTTGGTAGGTTAGCTTGAACGAATTTATCAATGGACTAGTTTTAGTACTTTTATGTTGAATATTAAGTGTTAGTATGAGAAACATGGTTTCGAATAACATCAGTATAATAATAGTGATAATAATAATGGAGTATCTGCGTTAAACAATCATCATTCTATTGATCTACCCCTTAAACTTAAGAGTTGGCTCAATCGCATAGTTTTAATTAAACAGTTAGCCTGCAAGGGAGTTGCACTATTGTTCTGCTGTGGATTCAATCTTTGTGACAACGTCTATGTCCAAATGCATTTCTAAAAAGTGCAGGACTCTTAAGACGGCTAACAGCTAACACCACTAGCTAACTGAAGGCTTTCATGTGAATTTGAACTTGCATATACCGGATACAATTTGAAAACATGAAACTTGCGTTAAGACGCTAAACGGAGGGACCAGACTCCAGCCTTGCAGGCAGTCAGGTCAGATCAGTTTAGATGAGGATATGTCAACGTTACGTTACTTCGCACTAACGTTAGCTAGCTAAAGCTAATCTCACATCTACTTACCAGTTTCGTTGCTCTGTATGGACCTGGAGTAATGATATGGGTGTTCATCACAGTAAACGTTTTTTAAAAACGAAATTACCGTTGTTAAAGCATCGATCAATTTATTTTCACTTGCTATTTGCAACGATATTTTGCGACTGGCCGCTCTGATCACAACACTGCCCACTCCTCATTCAAGTTCTATTCAAAATTACGAGCCGAGTGCGTCTCGCTGCTGATTGGACGGTGTACATGTCACGTGGCTTTTCCTACAGTCAAATGGGGAACGGGAGGCCCCTATAGGTCAAATGGAACAGATGGGTGGGCGAGCAGGTCGAAACAAATGCAAATTCACGAGACAAGACGTGTGCAATGGTGCCATTATAGAGTCAGTCCAGTCACATGCATGTGTTATCTATGCGCTTTGTGTTTGAGATAAACCCAATCTAATCAGGGTTATTCGAGAGTCTTCCTCATCTAGTCGGAAACAATCTTTCTGATCAGCCAAATAAGCAAATGTTTCAAGAAAACTTCGAAACAGTCAAAACAACGCAAGTAAAGTTGGCTTATTATAGCTTTGACATATTTCGAACTGCTTACAAATTAATCTCTGCACTGACTTTAGCTAATATGTTTACTCATAATACTTTAAATTCAGAGAAGCCCATATTTTGTGTCTTACCATTTTAATTGTGGGTATTCATTTCTATACATAAAATACAGTAATTTTTGTGGGCTACCTTCCACACATCCTTATACGTGTTGAAAACAACGACGGGCAATTGGAGAATGGTGAGGGATTGACACTATACTGTCGCTTCAGAATTCGCTTTGCAATAATCACACCTTTTACAAGTGGTTGAGAGAGGGAGGGTGTGCATGCTGTTGTGTGTTTGAGACGAAGAGAGACACAGTGTTGCGGCTCTTTAGTCAAGCAGCAGCTATTACCAAACTCCCACGCTGCCTTGAGTATTGAGGCAGCTTCCAAATGAACTAAGCTTCAGAATGCATATTGCCTGCCTGGCCTGTATATGACTCTGTGTGTCTGTGTGTGTGTGTGTGTGTGTGTGTGTGTGTGTGTTCGAGTGTGTGTGTGTTCGAGTGTGTGTGTTTGTGTGTTTTAGTGTGAGTCTAAACTTTATCATGTTGCCTCCAGTGCAGATGAAGATCTCTCTGTATTGTTTGATGTCTGTATTGCAACCAGTTAAAGCAAAAGATGAAGAAGTGGAAAGTGTAGCTGAGTCAGCACAAGCTACTAGGTACTGATCTTCACACACTCTCTCTCTCTCACACACACACACACACACACACACACACACACACAAACAACAACAACAACAACAGCAACAACAATGACCCACACCTAGTTACATCAGCACTTGTGGCTGCTTGAATAACAAACACACGCACACACACACACACACACACACACACTCACAGACAGAAAGAGAGACTTCCAACAGTCCTGTTTTCACAGTAGGGTACGACTACAGTGTTGGGGGTCTGGGGGGGTCTTGCAGAACAAAGAAGAGAGAAAGAGGTGGATCCCAAAAGGACAGGATCTCAGCAGTAAAGAGCCAGTAGATAGGACGGGGGAAGGAGCACAGGGAGAGAATGATGGGATTAGGGTTAGGGTACCCTCTATGGAAGTGCTAATGGAAGCAGATGGGTGGTGTGATTGATTGGTGTCATAGAAGTAGAAAAAAAAGAACAGCCATCCTATACCCATTTACTAATTTCAGCACTTTGACAGTCTCTCTGTCACACCTTTTGATTTTGCTTATAAACAAAGCCATCAGTAGCAACAGGATTGGCAATTATAGTTAGCAATTGCTATTATTAAGCTATGGCTATTAGCTAGTTGGTATATTCGTTTACTTTAGCCATAGTTAGCTAGTTTACCATAGCTATTAGTTGGCTATGGGTTTGCCATGTTAGGTTTCCTGTCTAAAATTGCCTTTATTCTTGCTTTTTGTTCATTCTAATGCATTGTGTAGTCTCCCGGTTTTGAAGAGACAGCAAGCTAGGTAATGATTTGATCATGTTTAGGGTTGTGCTACATAGATGTGCTAATGCTGTAGTAATGATTGTGTGAATGGCTTGAATAGTTGAATGTATACCTGTTTAGCATTTTACTGTTCGTCAGCTCAAAGGCTTTGTCTGTCTGATGGATTTGAGCCCATGGTTTGATTGGTGCTCGGTCAGCCATTCTTTGGTCTCGCGGTACTTTGTGTTTAAAAGTATTTGTTTTCCTGTCCTGCTGTGTACTCTGTGTTTTGAGGTTGAAAGGATAAAAGTATTTGTTTTCCTGTCCTGCTATGAAAGTGTCTTCTCTGCCTGACCCTGCGGTGTGAACTATAGACTATATGAATCTAGAGCGGCTTGGCATCACTTAAACCTTCACTAGCTCTTTCCAATTTAGTTACAATTTGTTTTCTTGGGTAGCAGCTTACACAGTTGTGTTGAATCAACACAAACTATTTATGTTCAATCAACACAAGTAGACCTACCTTGCATCAACACAAAGTTAATGGAATGAGATTCAATAATGTAAAATAAACTGAACCGCATCCACTTCCATGATGAGGACATTTTGAATTGCCTCAAACGTGTAGCACTGCTTTGTACGATACTGCATGTTTAAGGCATAAAAGAGTCTAAAACAACATTGCAGACCATAAGACCATACATTCTGGAGATGTGGAAGCACCCCCACTCCCTCAAAGACTATCCCGATGGGAGAGGGTCTGCTGCTGTTTCACAACATGGATCCCCACTGTTCATCTCTCTGTGGCACTGCAGATGTGGGTCTAAGTCCAAACCTGGTGAAAAGAAAATAGACAATTCTTTGATGACAGGTAACATTTTTGAGTTTAAACTCCACATTAGTCTCACTATATAGGACATAGCATCTTTTAAACAGAGGTTACTTAAAACATTGCTTGGGCTAAGAAGAGCCTTCCACTATGTAAAAATACACGGGCCGGTTACATATGGAAACCGATGATTATTCCCATAACAGCTATATTTTACCCGATAATGCTTTAATACTTGGGACATGCTTAGTAAAACTGAGGGGCAGTCCTTCCAAGGCCACATTCACAGCATTTTCTGCAACAAAGTACATTCTACACAATGCTATTACATTTTGCTAAAGAACATGAAACAAATTAATAGGCTAAAATTAACAGCAGATACTTAGATAGATCTAACAGATGGCCAGTCTCCCTATTTTCAGTGTGTACAGCCCTGCCTCTGTGTGTGTGTGCATGCGTGCATGCGTGCGCGCGTGTGTGTCTGGGTTGTCTGCCCAGTATAGAATAATGGGTCAGGGACCAGCCAGATATCCAGATTTTTTAAATTCCAATTGACTCACTTTTTTATTTTTAGCTTTATAATACTGTAATGAAAACAAAGACCAGTACAATGGAAGCAGCATAACAAATGCTTGTTGAAGAATTGGTTTGTCAGCGGGTTTAATGTTCTATTGACTGTCAGTAAAGGGAGAAAGGTTTTAGCCTTAGTCTTAATTACATTATGCAACAAATATGATTTTGTTTGGGAATGTTTAGACTTTAATATTTATAATACTTACTTTAATATTTATCATTAAGGCTGCTCAATTAGGTTGTAGGGGTTTAATTTAGCAAAAATGATGTAGGACTATTCATTGCATTTATTTACAGTTTTGTCCAGTCTGATCTGAATGGATCTGATGATCACAGGCCTCTTTATCGTCGTTAACACTACGGTAGCTTTTAGACTGTTTCTGCTACTACAGAGTGTTGAACTACTTTCATTTATCCTGTAGAGAAAAAACAACCCCAGTTTCACAATTTATTGCTTTTATTTAGTTTTTTTCCCCATAGATGTAATGCCCCTGTGGTATAAGCATGTGTCAGGTGTACATTTTAGATTGTATCTATGTGAGGATAAGCAGTTCCTTTCATTGGCTTCACTGCCTATTACTGAAAGGCTGGACTGCTTGGTGGCGCTTAGTGAGGGGGCTTTTAGCAAGACAGGTAAACTTACATCACTAGATACTTCCCTTTTTATGTATACGCCAGCAATAAGAAGTTGGCTGGAGTGCCTTTTCCAACAGTGGTCATACTAGTAGACATTTTTCCCATAGACAAGAGAAAAGGCATCAAAATCTGTAATCTGTTCTGCCAACGCCAAGTAGCCAACGTTTAACTTTATGGCTATATAAACCTAAAGAGCTAACACCCTACAGTATTTCCTAGAAATTATGAAAACAAAACAACTTATTTCCAAGAAATATCAAGCAAATGGCCAAACACTTATCGCTTAAAATGTTTTGTTTTGTAATGCACCAGTTTGATCATGGGCAGTAATGAATCATTATCGTTAAGAAACCACAAATTGACACAGTCTTGTCTGTCCCTCTGTCTCTCTCTCACTCACATAAGCGTGCATCAAGGCCAAGTCAGGCTAGAAACTACGAGCTAGTCCTACCTTACCTTATTTAGGCCTTCCTGACCTTGTGTAGGCCTTGTCTGACCTCCTGGAGGCCCTGCCTGACCTTGAGTTGGCCCTGCCTGACCCCCTGGAGTCCCTCCTGATCTTGTGTAGGCCCTGCCTGACCTTGAGTAGGCCCTGCCTGACCCATAGTGGAAGATACTCTCTAAAGACCTTATAATCCCTAGCTAAATCGTTCACACAGCAGGGCCAGTCAGATTTTAACAGGGTTTTTAAGGACAATGTTCTTATACACTCCAAACTGCAACCTCCCATCCCAAAAGACACAGCAGAGGCCCATACCAGCCTTAACAATGGACCTGAATAGACTTTCACTTTACTGGACTATGAATCCGGAAGTCTACAGACCTAGATCAACACTCAGAAATATGTTAATGTTTCAGACCCAGTCTGAGAGAGGAGAGAGAGAAAGAGTAAGGAGGAAATGAGAGGGGCCCAGCTCAAAAGAGAGAGAAAGAGAGGAGAGAACGCTAGTGAAAAAGCACACAAAGTCAAGGGCTTGATTATTGCAGAACTCCCCACCTTATTCCACACCGCCTCTTCCTTTTCACAGCACAAACACGCGGACCAGTCTGTTGCCAAGCAACTGTAAAATAAAGCCCTTCAGCACCGTCATTCTTTCTCTCCTCATCTCCACCATATCATCACTTCTCCCCTTGTCTCCTCTACTCGCTTTTATTCTGTCTGGACTGTATCGTTCAACTGCAAATATGTGCTTATCTTCCCTATCACAGCTTCGTAAAACGAAAATAGTATTTCTTAATGTTGTTTGTAGTTATTTTAACAATGTTATGATAGTAATCGACTTCGCATATTCAGATAGATTAATCTGCCTATCAATCCAGTTGGCCAATACTCGTCGCTCAAAGGAGGGCGCACCAGTTGCCTAGAAACCTCTGATTGACGTTGGGAATCCCGCAGCGGAGCGCGCGCCTCGCTGTCAGTGATTTCGGGGGAGATTTTAGGGTTGTTGGTATGCTATATATGGCCGTTTGTGAAATACATTAACAAAATAAAAAAAATCTGGAGGAATTTCGCTCCATCAGATTATTCCGTTTGCCCCACAATGGAAGACTACGACATAAACTAGAAGACAGTAAAGAGAGTAAAGGATTCCTCGGAAAGAAGAGCGGATTTTACGGAAATAAGCTCAGTGCATTTCTCTAATTCTTGGGTTTTTATTGAGATTGTCAAAGTAATTTCTCTTCATATCCTAATGGTAGGTGAAAAATTATCATGTGAAACATATATTTGTTTTGCGTGATTGGGAGCGAGCGAGTGCGCGCGTTGGTCATCTTACCACTGTCTTTAAGACTCAGTAAAGGCTATACCGAACTCAATCGCATGTAGACTTTACTATTGTCCTTTCGGTTAAGCTTGTAGGTTAAGCTTGTAGGTTTAGACAATAAATTAGGCTTGGCAGTGTGTGCATTGTGGGAGAGTCTGCTCGCCTACAGTGGTGTGTGCCTCTAGACCTACATGATGTTAGCCTGAATATAAGCTCAACATATCACTCAGTAGAATACATATTTCTGTCCGATTCTTTCTAAAGGCAGGGTCTCGTTAGCCTACATACATCGTTCCGTGTATTTTACCGGCTCTCCGGTGATTCAAGCTGTGAAGAAATACTGCACAACCACCCAGGCAGGGAAACTTCAAAGCTGCTCCGCTGTCCTCCACTGCGTAAAAAAAAACTGCGTTCTTTAAACCTGCGGCGGAGTGGAAAGTCTGTGACCGAGAACGACACACGCAGATAGGCCCAAATGTAGATAGCCTATGGTATTACGAGGTTCATCGAATGCAATAGTTTATAGGCAATCCAAATGATTCGGCCATGTGAGAGACAGGGCCGTTTGAAACAAGCGGAAAAGGGGGCATCTGTTAATTCAAAACACTTGATAGTGGACGTCCCAGCAGGAGGGCACTTTATGACTGACTAGGCAAGGGTCCAAGCCCCTTTGGTCCCTCAAGCCTGTGCGTGGTCTGTGCATAGCAACGGTGGTTGTGCTGTATCCATAAAGGCAAGCATTCTGATTTATTGATATGTAAGATTGTATGACCCAAGTAGGCCAGTTTATCAGAATCAGACCACCAACATGCAGATAAGACAGGTGTGTGAGCAAAGTCAATGTAAGAAAGTATAGTGCTCTTTGAAAATGGCGTTAGTAAGGTTAGCCTGCAGTGCTAACGGTCGTGACAGCCCTATACTGTTAGTTTCTCTACAGGGTAAGTGTGTCGTGGGTCCTCCTACTCGAGTCCTGGACCCTCTGTGCTCCACCTGTTGCCTTGCAGATGTACTCCCTCTTCTTGCCACCCTCCAGCTGCTGCTTTGAGAGGCTTCATGGACATATTGGTAGAAATGAACATGTGGTCGCTAGCCGTGGACTTTTGGCCAATGGGATAGCATTGTGGGGTGGTGATCAACAGTCTCCAATTTGTTCATACAAAACAAGCGCTCCTCAGAGTTCAGAGTAGTGTGCTATGTAATACTTTATCAAATCAAGCGCTCCTACAGTAACACACAGTGGTGTGTGTGCAGGAGGGGGTTATGTTTAAATCAAGCGCTCCTACAGTTTGTAGCTGTGGTGTGCAGGAGGGGGTTTGGTTGAAATCAAGTGCTCCTCCGGTTAGCAGCAGTGGTGTGTAGGATGGGGTTGTGTTGAAATCAAGCGCTCCTCCGGTTAGCAGCAGTGGTGTGTAGGAGTGGGTTGTGTTGAAATCAAGCGCTCCTCCGGTTAGCAGCAGTAGTGTGTAGGAGTGGGTTGTGTTGAAATCAAGCGCTCCTTCAGTTAGCAGCAGTGGTGTGTAGGAGGGGGTTGTGTCAGTGCACACTGGACTAGAGTCCGCCATGGAAGGATACTTCAGTGGTGGTGGTGATTAGTTCTGGGAGAGTGGAGGGATTTTCTGGAAGGACACGTTTGATTGGACCAATCAGATAAAAGTAGGTCCTGTGACAACTGGGGCACCCTGGCCTACATACACACACACACACACACACACACACACACACACACACACACACACACACACACACACA
>JAVQIZ010122673.1:0-11268 GCA_036023535.2 Galaxias brevipinnis | reverse complement strand
TTTTTTTTTTTGTTTCGTGGGGGCCCCCCCCCCCCCCCCCCCCCCCCCATTCTTATATGAAATGCCATTTGTCAATGTTTATCACAATAATTATTTACTGCAAGTTATCAAGGGAGATTCCCATGTTGGTATTTTTTATCCAGTAAGCACAACTCATACTAATGAGCACGAGATAATTTGTTGTGATAATACACTGACAGAGGGGTTGTTAATAGCAATTGCTATCCCGCTCCCTCTGCTATAATTGCTTTAATCATGCTGTTAAAAAGTTCTTATACAGCAGTTACTTGCTCACTTTACTGTTTTCAGAAACTAAATGTTTGAATAACTCAATATCCAATTCGTTTACCCTCTACCATTAAATTCAAAAACATCTAAATTATGTTTGTTGAATTGATAATGTACAACCTTAACATACACGATCAACAGAATAGTATGCTTCGGTTTACTAATGCACTTCATATCTGTTGTTATGTGCTATTATCACCACTGGGGGAAGCTATCGTTCTTCCAACAGATACTTCTCTCCTGGGCCTTGTCACAGAGGGATCTGTTACTCCTTTGCGCATTGAATATTTGAACAATTCAGGTACCAGTAGTTCATGTGCATACATTTCTCACACTAAAAATGCATTCATTAATAATACACCACTTTTGTCAGCGTCAGCACTCTCACACTGTGGAAATAATCTCCAATAAGTCACATGATTGATCACTTACCACCCCTGCAGCTGATGAACATTTGTCTTGTGTTTATGGCTTTTAGAAGCCACAGGCTCTTTAGGTTGGCGTTAAGAATATCTATGTCCTCAATAAGACTAACATTGTTTAATTGGAGTGGTGGAAAAACCACACTTTGCAAATATTCACACGAATCAGTCTCTGTAAGTAGAACAAATCCCACAGCAGCACCCTGACAAGTAAACACCGCACACACTGGGGACCACTGTGCAGTCATTTTGTTAAATCTTTTTAACTTTCCCTAAATGCTCCATGTATTTATGCTGAATTTATTTGACAGACAAAATACATCAGATGAAAAATATTCTCCCAGGCTAATTAGTATTAGTTCGAGGAACTCATCTCACAGTCTGCAGTGGATGAACACTCTTTAGAATAACCCTGGGAGTCAAAGTGGTCCACCTGAATGGGAGCCTTGAGCTCTATTCCAATGGAGCTTTCAAAGAAAGGCAGAGCTAAGGGTTTAGGAAAAGTAGGAATAATGTGGTTCCTATTGATAGGCAAAGCAGTGTATTTTTTTATTATTATCGGTACTGGCTCCAAAGACTTTTCTTCCCTTCTACTTCACAGAGCTGATGTGAATCAGACTCGTAAGCCCTCCTGGCCGACAGGTGACAAACTGCTTTCCCCTGGCGCAGCTGGTGGTTGCTGTGCCTTCGTACAGACTGACTGCTGAGAAGGGGAACCAGCTGAGAGTGACCTTTCTGGATTGTTCGGTGCAGACTCAGATACATTCACGCTTGATAAGTGGTTCTGAGAAAGTGGGCTGAGGGGCCAACGCAGCACCCCTTCACCGCACTATGCTGCCACCTCACACAGTCCCCCCTACCAATCTCCCTGATAAGGCCTCCATTGTCTCTCCTCTGTGGGATATTTTTTTTCTGTCCGGCTTTAAATAGGGTAAAACTGAGGGGAGCGTGTGCCCTTTTCATTTTGACGGCAACAGTGACACTGCCATTTTGGGGATGATTTTTTTTGCTGCTCTTTGAAAGGTGGGCCAATGACATCCAACTGATTGTTTATTCCATGACGAGTTGGGGTGATACATGTTTGACGAAGGACAACACTGTATGTCCTTAACTGCCCCTGAGTTCATTGCATTCTTTTTGGAATCCGTACAATAAATAAGGCAAGTAAAAACAAACATAATTCTTTTTCATGTAACAGAAAGGCAATCTATCATTTGCAGTTGTTTATAGCTGGTTACCTAAGTGCCTGAAGTCCTCAAATCTGTGTATCAGCATTATCAACAACTTGCAGAGAAAAGGCCTGCAGGATGTCAGTATGGTCTAACTTATTTTTTTAAAGAGATTGTGCTTGTTTTCTTTCTCATTCACTTCACTTAACTTTGGTTCTGTTAACCTTTATCTGATTTTTAAGAGTATCCATCATATTTAAATAGATTTCTCACCCATGGACACTGTCAAAAGTTGCAGATTAGCCTCCTGAAATGCTCCTATGGGACTCATCTTAGTAAACACCACATTTCATATGGAGCCAGCCAATCAGCATGCTTGTCAGTGGGTATATTTAGACAGTGCATGATACTGAGAAATAGTGTACAGTTAGACATACCTAAATTATCTACTGAGTCCCTACATTTGTTCTTGAGAAAACATGGCAATCGCCTCAAAGCAGTATTGGCACTTGAGTCCGGGGATGCTATAGAAATTATTTATTGAAGTTATTTCACAGCATTTGCTGATAAAGAGGTATTCATCCAACATATTTGTCTTCTCCTGGTCCAGAAATGGTCTCAAAGTAAGCGTGCACAAACACATACTAGCTATTCATTGCACGGGAATGTACTCTTTGGAACATCAGTGGCTTTTTGAGTTTTAAAGAGACAGCTTGTCACAAATGTTATTCTGACTACCATATTAAAAACAGAGCGACAAAGTCAGTCCCTGCTGGCATCATCTTATTTGGTACTCTGTGATCCTCATCTGGGCAGAGGGCCAGTGCCATGTTTACAACGGAATGGGCTTAATTGTTGCCAAGGCGCTCTCTTAAGCAGCTCTGTTTTATAGTGTTGAATCTGAAGCCTGAAGAGCTGGGATAAGGTAATGTCCATACCCTTGAGCCGACAGACAGTACAACTCCAAACATAAACAAGAAACACAGTGAGCCAGTCTCCAGAGAAGGGTCAGGCAGAGATCAAGTACATTCTTGTTTTTTTATGAGTGTGATTATTCATTCTCTTACTGTATCTGCTATACTCCTTTTGGGGGTGAAAGGAAACACCAACAGAAAGTAGCACAAAGTGAGAAGAGTTTTATGGCAGCTCACTGACAAGTTGGGCTCTCTATACTGCACTGATCAGCGAACTAATTTATTTTCAGTGCCATGGGGTCAGATATACAAGCTTCCAGGGATTTAAGGGGATTATGACCACCCCTTAGTATCAGCTTTACTCTTGACCACTGACTTTTACTGCACCGTCTGTGCAAAGCTCCAGCTTTTACTGTCGGTGCTCTTCGAATTTGTTCTGGGATCGCAGGACAGAATTCAAAAGAGCAAGGGGGCACATGTGCAAAGAGCGCCCTCAGTGCTGAAGGGATGCAGAGGCAGCCTGCAGGGCTCCAACACATCAGCTGAAGATGGGAATAGCCAGGTCAGAAAGGAGGACTTGGCAGACTTCATGGTCTTCCCAGTAGGTATAGCTTTCCATAGACCTTTAAGGTTCTTCTACTCCCCCCTCTTTTACAGCACATGGACACATACCCTTGGTTGGTTGGATGGTAAGGAATTATCCTGATTTATTAAAATAAGGTAGTATTTCTTATGCTAGTATACAAGTTATCATATATTTTTTTTGTTATCAAAATGCAAAATGGATATGCTCTTCAATGTATCAACAAAGCAATTTATTAACATTATTTATCAATTGGGGGTGGGAGGTGGGGTTTTATGTGATATATCGTTTTTTTTTTAATCTAGAATGCAATACAGATATTTAGAAAAACAGTATTTATAAATTCTCAGACATAAGCTCAACATAACGTAAAAAGGGACTCGGAATGAAATTACCAAACAATGTGTCTTTGGCTTCCAGAATACAGTGGCATGCACAGTGTTTATCTCTTTACAGCCCCACTGCAACTGAGGAGAGCGATGGCAGCTGTTTACTTTGCCCCTACCTTGGCATGGCTGATGAACTGTGACAGCTGATGTCTGAACAACCAGTCAAAGAAACTGCCTGTAATGAGGAGGCTGCTGCTTGAGAGACAGATGCCATCACATCTCCGATAAAGTTATTTTCCTGTTCTGCTGGGGCATACCAGCTCTGGCAGGGCAGAATAGAAATGCCGGTGGCGATCACGTGGGGAGTGCTTCTCTTGATATCCATTTCCGATTCTTTTGCAAAAAAAAAGATGGGGAGAGGAAGTGTGTGAGTGAGTGAGAGCGAGAGAGAGAGAGAGAGAGAGAGAGAGAGAGAGAGAGAGAGAGAGGAAGAGAGAGGAAGAGAGAGAGAGAAAGTCGGGGGAATAGGCTAGTGAGTGCATGCTCCAATTTTTCTACCTAGTGGGTCAGAGGGTTTACCAGTTAAAGGTATAAATAAGCAAATGCTTCAAACTAGCTACTAGCTTTGCTATTTTGTTCAGCGATCAAAGGTAAACACTTAATATTGTAATTTGGGCAATGTGTATTTTGTTATGAGAGAAAACATGGCATCCATGCACTGTATTGTGTTGCAAGCTTAAATCTTGAATGCAAGTCCACTTGGAAACAAATGTATAGTGACTTTTGAAATGAATAGAGGAACTTGAGATTCATTTATACACGCCAGCCTCAGCAGGCACATCAGCAAAACTGTCAGGCAGAGGTCACAAACAGCTGGTGCTTTTGTGAAGGCCCTATGCCAAGTTCAAAATTGCTTATTTTCCACTTCTAACGCAATGTAGTACTCTCTGTGTGGCCAAAAGCACACATCTTTTCTCCTAATTTAAAAGCAATAAATCAGACGTTTTAAGCTTGTCAGGCCATGCTACTGTGCATTTTTCCAGAGAGGTCGGTATGCAGTGTGTCACCGACAGAATTCCAACCTTTTTAAAAACATAGAGCATCACCTCTATGGTAGGGCTCCAAAGATCAAGCCACTGGAATATAGAGTACCTTCATCAAGTGGTCATTCTGATGTCTTCTTTGTGAAAAGAGTAAAATGGCGCTGCTTTTAAAGTGACACCTCTCTGCAATGTCTGGTTTTAGGTTCCTCACACTGGTTTTGTCCTGGTGCAGCATCCAAATAATAAGCATAAAATAAGAATTAAAAAATGTTCACCATACAATTGACCAATACAGGCACGTCTCTACAGGTTTACTGGGATGCGTGTTGCCCACCCAGAGATAAGCCTTTCCCACCCAGAGGAGTCATCTGCATCCCATCCAATGAAAATTCTGAAAAAAATCACTCTTACATAGCTATTTCTTTGGGCATTCAAAGTTTTCTGTGAAGTTTTCCTTTCACTTTGTGGCCATTGGTTTAGTGATTAGTCGCTAGTCAGATCCAATCTAGCTATATCTGATAAGTTGCTAGTCACTGGAGTTGGCTTGTTGGGGTATAAAATAATTTTACAGAAGGCTAAACACAATTAGTTTTATTAAGCTAGCTATGCAAATCTTTCAACATAGATATAGGTGGCTCATCAAAAATGGAGACCCTCAACCCCATGCTGCCGCCACTGTGTTACTGCCTCGATGTCGGGGGCAGCAAACTTCTCCAAATTGTACTATGCCCTTGTTTACATATCTTATTTATGAATTGAGTAGGCATTTTTGTTGTTGCCCACCCAAATAATCCAAATGCCCACCCAAAGATGACATCCTAGTAGCACCTCTGTGTATATTTACTTGGGGATTTAACCATAATACGACCGACCCACTCAGACTCAATTGTTTTGTTATTTGATATGCTGTAGAAAGCTGTGTTCATTACCGAAAAAATATGAGTGATTTTTTAAAGGTAAACACTTATTGCAAATAGCTGTTTTTTATTTATCACTACCCAACTAGGTTCCGTAAAAATTAATTGTAGCTCAACAGCTATTCAAGTAGATCTTCAGAATTGTTTATAAATAGAGTGGGCCTAATTTACTTAAAATCTTTGTATTAAATCACAGCAATTAATCTAATTTGGAGTTGCAATGCTCCGCTCTCCATAAGGTCAGATTTTACTCAATGTCACACAGGCACACATGCACTCTCACATACACACTCTCTCTCTCTCTCTCTCTCACACACACACACACACGCAAACAGACGGTATCTCCACCACCACTGGAACAATATGGTCCTCCATCAGCATGCGCAGACACCCTGGTGCTCTGATAGAATAAATGTCAATTATCCCAGATGGATACTTGTCCTGGCAAAACATGACCCTGTCGCGTAATTCTCCTCAGCAGGGGTAAACCTAAAAAAACATGGTTTGTTTGAGGCCGTACAATTTAGAGACAATGGCCTATGAATGCCATCTTTAACTCATGAAGCAGTTTGAATCTGCGTTATGTAACTGCAGATGTGTGTCAGACCTGTGCTGGTCTTTGGCGTTTATAGATATATCAATTCTGAGGTGATATTTACTTATTTCACTCACTTCTTACTTCTTTCCTCAGTGTATGATTGCATAGACTTCCCCAACAAAGGGATACTCAGCAATGTGCTGTTTGCCTGATGATTATCCTTGCCAGTCTGATTAATTCTTTCTGTTGGCCCATGTTCTAGGATTATCAAACTCGAAAGACACATTGAAAATCTAACCGCATTCACTTATAATTTACCACATGTGGATAAAATCAGTCCAATTCAATGTTAGCTGGACCCAATTATTCCCTCTAGTAAATTCCATGCGTGCAGCATGCAGCCCTCACATAAGTGGGTCTCTTAGGCCACTTGCGATTTTCAGAGCCACTTCCTTGCCATTCCACAGAAAATATAAAGCAGGTCAAGTGTCTGGCTGTGAGTGTGCAGCGCCAGTAAAATCCTCTCTAATTGTTTCTGGGCCCACCTGAAGTGAAGGGGAGATGATGTAAATTAATGTTTGGCCACGTCATAAAGGCCATAGAATGCATGCATGCATACTTGAACGCATTTGACAGGCTAAAAGGTTACTCCTCTTTTTGTTTCCTCTTTTCAATTGGAAAAGATACGGCCAAAAAGAGACCCGGTGACTTTGTTGCTTCTCAAATTGTACAATGCAACGATACATTTCATTATGTAGCCACAAAGGCAATGACAAGGAGACCGGGAGATATGGAGCCATTTGGGTCCAAACCCGTCTTTTGTCCGAGCACATGAAAAGGAACACAAAAGATGACTTGGATTAACTTGGAACAATCACAAGGGACAACCTCTGTGTCCACTATCATGCACACAATCCAGTTAATTTGAAAATAAGAATACAGATCTAAGACCCCATGCATGAGAGAAGCACCCATAACTTTGTATTGAAACTATCTTCCTGGAGGATCTTCGATGCCCAGCGACATGCACCACCAGGAATGAGCATCTCTTTTCTCTCACAAATGATGTAGTTCAGAGAGCAGAGAATCCTCATGAATAATATAATCTATTCAGTCTCCTTATCTTGTTTCTCATTGATATCATATGCTGCAATGATCGAGGAGGAGATTTGATAAAGAGGATCAGTGAATCTTGAGTCCTGCCATCTCAGACAATGCCAGAACCCCTTCAATATAAACATTAAAGGCTTTTAAGAGGGGGCAAACGATTACCTCTGCATGACAGAATTTAACAGGCATTTGCAAATGTATCAAATTTATAGATCGTACTTATGTCACACCATTTATGTCACAAAACAAGAACAGCTATGGGAAAGATTATTTCGTAATCCCAACAAGATAACCCCTTGAAAGAATCAGACAGGTGAAACGGTTGTGTCACTCTCTGTTTGAGGCAGATGAGCCCTTCCTTTGACAGAAGTAATGATGGTAACATGCTGTATGTCACATTTAAATGAAAGCAGACTATGCAGGCACTGCCCAAGCTTTTGTGAGAGTGCACTGTGCAGTGGATCATTAGCAGCACACTCAGCCCCACTTACAACCAACTGGAGACCGAGAGGAGTGGGCATATGAGGCAATTTAGGTCATTTCTAACACAAGCGGGGGGAATTAATTACTGTTTGATTTCAAAGGGTTGAACGCTAAGATGGAGAGCTGTCCATCTAATGCCCCGTGATTATTGACACTGATTATCTAACCATTTTCAATCGATGGTGATGGTATGAGCTTTGACTTGTATCTTTTGTAGGACTGTTGTTGTGTGCGCATACATTTGAAATAAAGTTTCTAACCAAAGAAAATCATAACATAAAAACTAAATTAAAGGGATAGTTCAACTTTTTGGGGAAACGTTCCATTCCCTTGTGCTAAGCAAGGCTACATTTACCTACCAACTAACAAAAATAACTCATTGTTGGACGTACAATCATAACATTGCTATTGATGGTCTTGTCTGACTAGGGGTAAGTTTGGACATATCTTATTTCACAATAAGTAGAACTATCCTTTGGCAGTAATAATATCTGGGTTTAAAATGGTTGTTATGGATTGTTTAAGTTATAGACTGTGGACAAAGTATATATACACTATTCAGACTATTTCTTGTTTGAGTACTCTGATTGTTTTCATGGTGAATGTATAATTTTTAACACCGTTTATGTAATGTATTATTCTTCTTGCCTACTTTTATGCTTCTGCACTGTCTTATGTCTTCGTGTCTACTCAACGTGAGGGATACGAATGGGCAACTATGTATTGTGGGAGATGTGTGAACCATTAATTGTGTATCCCTCTAAGAATGTCGCCTTCACAGGTTTACAGTGTGAATCATCTCACACCAGCTATCTAACACAGCACATTTTCACACATTCCCACACAGAGAATGCAGCGATTATTGACCCTTATTTCTTGGACTGGTGATTACAAAAGATACCATAATGGATGAAAAGAACAATCATGGAAATTTATATCGCTGTTGCCAAGCAATCTGCACTGCAAATCAACTCTTTTTTTTCCTGTAGGATTTTTCCTACTTCTCCTCCCACGTTGGTGGTCAGCACAGAGAAATATTCCCCCACTGCTGTCTAGTTCAGGGTGGTGTGAGCTCATGAGGAGACATGTCGTTAGACCCCTGCTGTGTTTGAGCATTCCCAGAGAGCTCTTTGACGTAATCATCTGGTTGAGAGGATGGTCGAGTTCTAGTCCTTTCACTTTGAAGACCGGAGCACCACTTCTGAGCATGGCCATGGACAGTATGAGAAAAATAGAGCGTCCACTGGAAGTGGTGTAGGGAATGTTAGAAGCCTCACCAGAGGAAAACATTGTTTTTTCGGTTTGAGCTGGCTAGCTCACTGAATGAGGATCAAGCATGGCAATTTTGGAGTAAATAATACTATTTGTCCCCAGAGGCAATCAAAACAGTGTCCCTGTAAAAAAACGATATGGGTCCTCACATTGGCCAAGCTTTCTGGTGGAAACAACTCATACAGTTTTAGCAGCACTGAAAGACTCTGACACCAAGTTTGCACTCTGTACAGTTCCCCCCCATCAGAAGAAGACATAAGAATTGCCACAAAAAATTTAAAATGCAGTCCAACCAGATCCTTTTACCGATGTATTTAAATGACAGATAACAGATATTATACAAATCTTAAAATAAAATATGTATTGTTTCTACTATGCATACTGTAGATTAAAAAAAATTTTAAACACCACATTTAAACTTGTACTGTGACCAGAAGCAACATGAAGTAAATTTGTTGTGCTGATAACGATGGACTTTTAATCCATACGTGGACTGGATCCAATTCACATTAAAATCTTCAAATTCTAAATATGAGAGTATTTTAGAAGGTCTGAAAAGCATTTGTAGAGCAGCTGGAACTTGAAAGACAGCAACAAACATCGACCTCTACTGTGAAAATTTTAATTTCCAATGTAACCATAATTACGTACTGTTTTGAGTGAAACACGGGAGAACTAGAATGGGGAGCTTGTCTTGTTTTGCAGAGAAAGTGGGAGCTAGAGTGCCGTGCATCATGCTAGCTGGAGCAGATGTTACTGTTGTGAATAGAACAGGATCCACAGGAGATCCTGCGAGACTGATTAGACTTCCTCCATCTCACCCAGATAAATTCACAGTAATTGAGTCTGATGCGACAGCACTCCTCTCCTTGTCGCTGTCACTCCTCATTGCCCTACCCAGCGCCATTCGGCTCAGCATGGGTGCCACAAACTACAAATATCGGTGGACCTCATTGCAAAAACAGAAAGCCATCTAAATCGCTGTTGGACCCAACTCTTCTCTCCATGTCCAGGTGCTTTAGTTCATGGCAAACCTGACATTTAATGGTAGTAGCACTAGCTGAGTGTCTAGGTATAGACTCTATACTGAGATACTCTCTTTGAATGGAATTCTCCAAGCCCTTTTAAGTGTTTGAGGGAAACAAGGGATTAATTACTAGAAAACGTAGGTGTGCCTAGTTTACTAACCTAGTTTCAACTAGTTTGTGGGATTATAGAAAAGGAACACGGGAGAAAAATGCTGCTGCTTCCTGCAGTACTTGCTGATAATACTTGTAATAATTAATAACAATAATTGAAACACATGTATCAATTTTATTTCAATGTAGTGGTATATTTGCTTTTGAACATCATTTGTGTTCTAATGGTATAATATTGGTTACAAGATCTCTTTGTCTGACATAAATATCATCTTACTAGTAGTCTGTAATCAGTGGACTTGGATAATGGACTGTTGGTTGAATAATTAGGGTCAATTGAAGTAGAACTATTAACTGGGGCGGACGTTTCTAGCACTCTCTCTTTCTTTTACTGTCACTTTCACATTTCTGTGGCAGGCGTGAGATCTGTGTTCTGACTCATGGCTTTATCTTATGCCAAGTGCCTGAGGAACTCTATTTACATAGCTTGTCTTTATTATTTCAGTGCATACAGCATTTTAAAAGGATTTGCTTTCATATTCATCCACTTACTTATCTGAACTGTAGAACCTTGTAATAAAAATAACAGTTGTGTTTTTGGAAAGCTATGATTTAAGGCAATGCTAGTTTTCATCAATTTATTCCAGTTGTTATCTATGCCTATCATTCTATGACAACAACAGAAAGAACTGAAGTTCACGTTTGTGTTGTTTAATTTGAGCAAGAATTATTTGCTACTTCAGGTAAATGCTGCATGGCGTATCTCTTAATACAAGTAATTCAGCTGTTAGCGTCGTAATCGGCCCTAAAGAGACAGCCTTTTGTGCTACTGAATGTTGCAGGCTATCTTGCCCCACATAGGTTTATCTTCACCCAATATGGCTTTAATAGTGTTCTGGTTCCCAGGCTTTATGATTAAATATGAAGCCCTGCCCTCGCGAAGCGTTGTTGAGGTCCTTATGTGTAAATACAAGATAAGGAACTCAAAGGAAGAACATCACTGGCAGGCTTACCGTACCGTACACAGACCCACCCCTCACCCGCGGGGGGGGGGGGGGGGG
>JAVQIZ010122627.1:0-22674 GCA_036023535.2 Galaxias brevipinnis | reverse complement strand
ACGCATGCACTCGCACTCCCGCGCGGCGACATAAACACTTGGGTGTTCCCACACACCCGCCTCCGGCACCGCCCCCCCCCCCCCCCCTTTAAGCAACTCTGAAAAACCTGTTACTGTACTCGAGGCCTGTAAAGAGGAGTCTTGTTTAAAGTACATCGGAATCTGGTCAAAGTCACCACGGAGGTTATTCTTGAGGAACCGCAGAGCTCAGGGGAGTGCCGTCTTTTTCCCCCTCCTTTTGCTTGGTCAATGGAGGAGGGACTGATGAAGTGCGGACTTACAAACACACACACACACACACACACACACACACACATACAGGGAGTGAAGTGCTGTGCAGACAGCGGTAGATGAAGTGCTAAACGAGTTGACTGTACTTGACCGTAATCGCTGGATGAATATAGCAGAAAGCAGTGCGCATCCCCAAAGGCTCACTTCTGATATGATTCTAGAGCCCCACTAAAACTGGGGCATTAAAATATTCCAGAGAGGGCCATCTAACTGAAGTCAATTGCTTTATCCTCAAGGCCAAAAGCAAGGTGAACAAATGTACCCAAGTCAAAATTGAGGAATTGTTAAGAGCATTTTAGTCAATAAAGGGGAGTTTACGTATGTTGTCGTTGGGAAAATAAATCATATTCCATGAAATGGTTGGCGTATTATGGAGGCTCTGTAGTCTGAACATGGAATTAGCTTCTCTCAAACTACACCGTCATCCAATCTCCATCAAACCAAAGAGACATGTGGCACGTTCAGACAAAGAAGCTGAATTGGAGCCCTGTCAAAGTGACTTTAAGACGTCAAGATGGAGAGATCCCCCCCGACATTGTCCCATCTCCGTGTTTTGAAAAATACGGCTGACAGTGGCTTGTCTTACCCATAGTCGTTGTCATAGCCCTGTCGTACATCATCAGACTTCAACAATATTGACTTCTGTTGGTGAGATTAGCGCACCAAGCTTTTATTTTGTTAAGGGATCAGGGTCTTTCATGTTCTTACCTAAATATAACTTTTCTCAGTTGCGGTTTTGACATTCTGGTCGCAGGTGGTATTTCATTTATGGGCCAATTCAAGACCCAGAATGCTTCGGCTTGGCCGCTGGGCTTTGTGGGGATTAAACGACGAATTTGTATTTTATAACAGCTGTTAGTGAAAAGTCACCAGGGGTCTAAAACTGTACACAACGCCCTCACATCTCATTGAATTCTTTGGCTTCTTTCATTTTTCACTTGATTGAACAACTGCCATGGCCCATCTATTTAAATGTGTTTTTTTTCTTTGTCCTCTGTACTTAGGACCACCTTTTATAGATTGCAATATATACTACTGGAAGGGGATTGGATAAAAGGTAATCCATACACATTGAATTGTTTTTGTGTATAAAATGTGCTATATAATTATTTTATATATATGATTTGACATGTAGCAAAATGTATCATATCGGACAACACTCAAATGTATCTGCTTTTAATAATGTCGCACTGAGCCTCATGCTGATCCCAGTTATATCTCTGCTCATAAAGATATTTTTGCAATACAGCTGTGGAGCATATTTTATTTATTTTTAATAATCTCTTTTTTTCGATTATTTTCAGCTTTTATCAGTATTTTATATTTTGTATTATGTTATTATAATGTTGGAGGTAGTGCTTTGAGATTGTTATTACAACGTAAAGTGCACTACAAGTGCATGTGTTATTATATATTATTACCTCTTAAATCATTGGATATTTAGATTTACGAGGAAAAGGGTCACGTTTGACATTCTGCTAATGCCCACCCATGACACCTGGAAGACAAACCTGGTCCATGGGCGGCCGATGGATGTGCCTGTGTGAAACCGGGTAGGAACCATGTCACCTGCACACACAACCTTTAACACCTCACACCAGCCAGCTCCTTTCTCAGAACTGTCCTCTCTTCTTTCTTTTCTTTTTTTTCTTTTTTTGCAGGCTGCTGTCTACTTTCATGGACAGCTTAGGGGGGGGGGCTGAATCCCGCCGCTGACACCAATGTTCCCCTAACCGTCATTGTAAATCAAACCAATGTCTGTGGCTTGAGGTCTGGGTCCATGGAAGACTTGGTGAGGGGGAATCTCGAGGACCAGACAATACGACTGGAAATATAAGCAACCTGCTTTCATAAGGGCACATAGGCTCGGCTTGGCAAACAGCTACTGGAATTTTGTAACATTGGTGTGTAGTGACAAGAGAGAGAACCAACGTGCTGCCCTACCGCAAGCCCCCTTCAACAAGCAAATCCTTGTTGACAGAGTTTAAATAACTGAAAGCCAATTGGCTTCTAAATGAATATGAGGTTTAGAAAAGACTAAACCCTTGTAAACCCTAATCCCGATCTGGCTAAAATTGCTTAGCTGAAAAATGAGGAGTGGATATAGCTCTTGCTCCATTGTCATTGCGTGAAACAACAACGAGAAAGGAAAAAGGTGACAACCACAATACCAAAAACCTGAACAAGTGTTACTTACTACATTTACAAGCTTACTATATTTAGAAAAGACCAAGAGAAGATAACAAAGATCTACACGTGTACTCTATATGTCATCAGGGTTTTCATTCAACGCATTATAATGAACTATCCCTGCTACGTCTGAACGTTTGCTGGTTGTCCGTCGTGTCAGATGGGTTGAGCCTGACGTGTAGTGATGGATGTTGTGGTCTCAGATTAGGTCCACTGTTACACCACCTAAAGATTCTGCGTTTTGGGAAAGTCGGCGTTCCTGCCTTGTCTGGCCCCACACATGCTGATGTGTCCCCAGACACCATGACTTGCTTCCTGCCAGCACACAGCACTCCCTTGAGAAGCAGTCCCTCCGACCACTAGGTAATGAGATATCACAGGTCCCGTGTTCAAAGTCCCGTCCCTTTAATGTGACATCAATCTCCCTGACTACGTGTGATCGATCTGTATATTACCCTATTTACGTAAAGCCACCCAAAGTCTCTTGACAGGTGCTTTCCTCAGGCTGCAATACCAAAGGCCATTGCTCATTTTTTTTATTGCTTTTTTCTTGTATTCCCGATCCTGTGGCATTTGTTTTGTTTGGCGCTGCTATGGATATGAGTACGAGGATGATATTACAGCAAATCTGCTGGTATATGGAACACGAGTCTGTGTCAGGGGTTAATATGCGCTTGCATGCCTTGGTGAATTTGAATCTACAATTTGCCAATATACGTAGTCCATAAAGGGGAATCTACAACTGACTAAGGTCCCAACCTGTTGCCATTGTGTTACATATAATATGTATAGGAAATTTCAGAACCACAGGCTATTCATAGAACATTTAAGTTATTATCTATGTGAACATGATTGTAAAATCTTAGCAATCTAAGATAAGTAAGAAAGTTTTAGACGTCACATATCAGTTAGAGAAAGTAGTTATTTACTAAAGGCCTTTGAAAATATGTGGCATAGTTGTCTAAAATGCATTACTTTACTATATGTATGCAAGTTTCCCAGTGCCCTTTCTTGTGTAAGTCCCAGTGGGATCCAGCATTCTTGACAGGACATGCTACTTGGATTGGGACACCTAATTAGGTACTAATGTTTTCCTCTGGCATGAAAGTGGGCACTGTTGTCAAGAGGTTTACATGAAACATGCTCGGGCAAATTCCAGAATTGACTACGGGTAAATCTTGTCACAGTGTCCAACTTTCCCTCAGGCAGTTCTATAGCAGCCTCTCGTCCCATTTGTGTGCAATAGTGGTGTGAGCGCATCGGCTTTGACTATCGGGGCGGATGCCAGGGGCACGCTAAGAGGGCTTCTCAGGGCAATCCCGGGTACAAGCTCTGGTGTTAACCCGCTGGAGGACCCTTATCACTGACATGTCATGTTCGTGTTCCTCTGCCGTTCCGCCACCCCCCCCCCCACCCCCCACCCCCCCATTCGCCATCTCGACACTTGTTCGAGCTCCGCCTTTTTGGAGGCCACTTTTATCTGGGGCTTTAAAGTGGCAAGCATGTTTTTCCCAGAGCTTTCCCACAGTTCTGGAGATGAGGAGAGGATAGTGCAAGAGCAGTGAAGAGAACAGGTTGAAGGATCACGGTGGACAGATGCAGACCTCTTCGGCATAATGCTACTGCATGACCTCCCGTTCCCCTCAACCACCCAAAAATAACCTCAAAAGGCCTCAATCTTTCATCGACATCAGACGTACACAATTGTTTTAGTAGGAACGGTTTTTAAAAGGCCTTCTGTTCAAATAAATACACACACCCTTGGTCACAAAAATAGTCGTCCCGAATAACCCAGTTGCTAGACAACGGTGCGCATAAAATCAGGCCCAGGGATTCTTATCCCAGACGGCCACCCATACTGAAAAAAAAATTGTGAACTCATTGTACTATAAGTTACTTTGGAGGAAAGCATCCATCAGAGGGTGTATATACGTGCATCAACACCACTCCCCTTCTGTCTCGATGAAGTGATCCGTCAGGTATCTGAAGTGGTTGTGCATTTCTCTAGGAATTCATCCCACTGCCATGGCAAACACCCCCAACCCTACAGCCCACCTAACAGCCTCATTACAAGTAAAGCGACTTTGGGTTTTAGAAAAGCGCTATATAAATAAAATGAATTATTATTATTATTACAAGTGAGAGGGGAGGAAGAAGCAAAATTTAAGAAGTAAAAGTTTATTGCGGGTGTCATGTCTTTGCCACTATAAAGTTTCCCAAACTTACTTTTGTGTGTGTGTGTGTGTGTGTGTGTGTAAAAAACAAAGGGGTGGGGGTTGGGGGGGTTGGGTGGGTGTTAGAACTACTTCCCTGATGTTGGCAGTTGCAAGGCCTTTTATGTTCTTCCTGTGGATTTTAGGTCACTGTCGGTCAGACTTGGAGGATGTGCGGGAAATGATAATGTGACTCTCGGAAGGCTGGCGGAGAATATTGACTGTAAGATCATCTGTTGGGAAAAAGAGGTTGTGCTTCTCAAATATCTTTGATAATAGGTAGGACAAACTTCAAAGCCATGCAGTGAATCTAGAAATGGAGTGAGTATATTCTTTAATTCAAAGCTAGTCCTAATTTTGGGGGGCAAAATCATATCGATGGGTAATTATGTAAATGTTTGAAATCACAATAGTATTTAAGGTGCTTGTTAAAATGAGAACATTTTTAAATATAGATCCTATAGAGCTAGCAGTGCTTTTGACTCTGTATCATTTTTGAATGCCGCAGATGCTTGAGCGTTACTGGTAGAGGGACCTGTGCTAGTCTATGAGTTGGCAGCTGTAAGGGACACCCATCTCAGCCTCTCCATGGCACCTCTGTCTCTCCTTAGGGATTAGGAGCTGTCGATGAGCCCCTCTCCCCAGCACCCTCACACACACACACACACACACACACACACACACACGCACACACTCTCTCTCTCTGTCCCCTCTCTCACACACACTCACACCGGGACGGCTGCTCAAATCTCTAGTTCTTAGGACGCTGTGTATGATAGAGATTGGGAGAGCTCGGGGCTTGATTAGTGCAGTTAGCCCCGCTAAGGCTCTGGCTGTTTACAGTGGATTACAGGGAGGGACGCAGGGGTTAAGTCTACCGCGGCACCATGCCTCCCGCCTCAGCCTCCCTCCATCTCTCCCCCCCCCCCCCCCACAGGAGTCACTGCAGTGGGGCTGGGACTGGCAGCTCATCTGGGCTCCCCTGCGCAAGTCCCGACTGACAGGTAGCGAGATTTGGCGGACCGCTTTGCATGAGAGCCAACAAGAAAAACTGAACACGGCGGATTAGCTCGGGATTATGTTGTCAGAGCGAGCCTTGACGGACAAACTGCAGAGGAATAAATTGTAATCTGTTTGAGGAGTGTGGCTGCCCAGGCAAACAGGAGAGGCACCCGTTCATCTCGCACCCTGTCCAAAATGACAGGGAGGGGAGAAAAATCATTAATAATTTATAAACAACCCCTCAGCCATTACCCCTCGTCTGCCTGCTCTTGAACGTTGCCCTGGCTCTATTTAGACATGTGTCTTGTCCTCTTGCCCTAACCTGGACGTTCAAGAACCTGGTTCATGTTTTTATTCAGCCTCAGAGTGACAGAGATAAGATAGAGGGTAGTATTAGATGAAACGGGATGGCTTCAGAGAACACGTGTGGAGTGAGAACGTTCCACTTCTTTTATCCCAGGTCACGATCCTGTCCTGTTATTTGATTAGAGGACGAAATTGGGAAAAACCTGTCATCATTTTGACATTTATTTGGAACTGGAGCTCGTCAGTTTACAGTTGTGAGGGATTTTGGTATACATTAACATCTTAAAATGAGCTTTTAGTACAGCCCTAGAAATAGTATAAGTGGCTTTTATGATGTCTGCTTGGCTTGTGAAAGTATCCATATGTTTACAATGTGGTCCATTAATTGTGTCGAGTACTCATCGGTTGTAAATCTCTCTCTAGCTTCTGTGTGTGTCTCTGTTAAGACTCATAGCTTTCTTACCTTTAATTTGACTAATATTATGTTTAAGATCAACACCGTCAAAGGTCATATAGCGCCAGCCAATATTTATACTGAATTGCAATCCACCAGCTCAATTAAGATTCTGTTTTGTTCCTTTTTTACATATTGTGTTGGGATATATTTTAAAGGTGATAAAGACTTTTGTACAACAATTTGTGTTTATCCTTTCCTACTCCAAATGTACAAGACCTCTGAACTCACTGTTTTTTAATTAGAGCTATTTGTTAGAGCCTTATACAATTTCAGGGTATGGAAAAGACATCAACAACAACGACACAATTAAAAAAACAATTTAAGACTATTTCCACAAATGTACCAATAAATGTGTAATTATGCACTAGAAAATTGAACTTTGCAACATAATCTCTTAGTTTTACTGTCACGTTTGAGTTGTTCTTTGGGGGGAATTGAATCAGCTTGATTAGAAGTCAGAGGGTGGTCCTGTGTTGAGGACTTGCATGATAAAACGTATTAATGAGCTGATTGCTTTCTCTCCAATCCTGGATCATTAAGAATGCATGTCTGTACGTTAAACATATGAATATGCATTGCCATAGAAAATTTGCTCTCAGACTTAGCAATGAGCCAGCGTTGTGCTCTGAATAATAAACTAACATAGAAATTAACTGCATCTCGTTTTCATCTTTGCTCAAGTAAAGGTAGTAAAATGTTTCTTCAAAATTCTAATTAAATCATAGTTAAACCATTTAAAAATTTAATTGTGAAAAAAGAGTCATCATTACGTGTTTACATAAACACATGTTTCAATAAAAAATGTTTTGCACATGCAAAAGGTACTACACAATTACCACCCCAATTACATTGAATCACAACAAAACAAATGAGCTGTGTAGGCATGATCAGCAGGCAGAAATGTGTTCAACTGGGTTCAGAGAAGTACATTTGAAGTACTTTAATTGGAACCATTATCTGGTTCACATCTCTAACTTTCATATTTGTGTGCTCATGTTTGTGCGTTTTGGTTCACATGAGTTTGTCTGCATTTGTGGTTTCTCTGAGCAAGCCTTATGTCCTTTTCCCTCTCCTCCTGGGTCTCATCTTTCTGTGGGGCTCCTGGCACCAGGGCTCCCTGGGAGGAGGTTAAGAAATGACCACAGTTAGACCCAGACCTGATTGATGCTCAATGAGGGCATGGAAGGAGTCCGAGAGTTGTGTCTGTGCATGATGGATGTAATTATTTTCAATTGTTTTATAACAGACATGGTATTTGTATTGACAAGTCTTTGCGTATGTTAAATGTGTATGTTAATTATTGTTGATGTTATCGGATTCACAATCTCTTTATATGTGCAATTAAGGTTTCTTGCTGGGTCCCTGTTGCCTAAGCACTTGGCTGTGCAGTACCATGCCTTTGGCCTTCAACGTAGGACCTGCTTTTCTTTCGCCACACACTCACCAACAAAATAACAGGCGGCTCCCATTCAGAACAAAGGCACTATCTGGCAACACGCTACAAGAGCTGGTGACATAGAAGGTTGTGGTGGAAGAGGAAGGGCTTGTTAGGACAAACAGGGTCTGGCTGAGGAGATGGGGGGGGGGGGGGGGGGGGGTTGCGGGACAAAGGCCACAGAAAACTGACAGGGCAATTAGACGGCGCAAATCCGCTATCTGAGGTAAATAGTCTAGATAAGATGGGCATGCAGTCTGGCGATATAGAGGTTTAGAGGTCTAGAGGTTTGAGGAAGAAGGCCACGGGCCTCGCTCGCACGGCGGCGCCATCAGGTTTGTTGTTGATGTGTTTATCAGACAGCAGTGGAGTGGAGGTGAGAAACACAAATGGGCCCGTCTGTTTCTCAAGGGAAATGATCATGCAGACTAGACTCTGACCTGTGATATGAGGAGCTACATTCCAGAGGCACGGTCATGTCCACAAAACTGGTAGGACACAGAATTGACAGTGGTTGCGTAATAGAGCTAGGCCTGGTTCTTACTTACATCTCAATTTCCTGAGCAAACAAATAAGGTATGTCATACACACAGCTTTTGACCCATGAAGGTCATTTTACTCTTTGGGAGATCATTGTTTTCTTTTTTTCTCTCTTTGATTCCCAAATTATTATCTTTGCTCTCCGGTGACAGGAGTGTCAACAGTAGCAGTGAAAATCACGTATCCAGTTAAATAAACCACGGAGAATGATTATGTTTAATGGGCAAACTTCGGCCTCCTGGGCTCTGACCTTTTTCCATTCTATTTTAGCTGTGTGGGCTGTGCGGACGGAAATATAATTGCTCTGTACATACGCAGCTGGACTGCTCCTGCACTCTCTCCCCCCGAAGTTCCTATGACTGCTGTATCAGTCTAATGTTTCCTCCCTGCATTATTCCCACTTGGGGGGGACCCTTTCTTGTCAAAACACAGAGGACGTACGCAGAGGGTGCAACACGTTCTCATCCAGGAGACCCTCGCCCTCCGAAACGCATTATGTTACAGTGCTGATTTCCCTGAAAAGATATTGGGGACTTGCTTGGGGCAAAGGGTTGTCACAAAGACAGGAAACTCCCTCCAAAAACATTGGACTTCATCAAATAGACAGACGTTGGAAAGATGAAAAGAACAACAATACAAATATTACTAGCGACTAATTTCTTCCCACTCCCTTATTTTTTTTCATTTCTAACTGAAAGTAATGAATTTTGTAAAGATGAAGAAATGCTTTGGGAATAGGCAAATATCTAATCAAATACCGGATGTGTGCTCTTGATTAGTAATTCAGACTAAAGCTAACTTTGGTCCGACAATATTACACGTGGGTTCAAGGAAAAATCTAATGAGAGGATTAAGCTAACTTCATGATATTTCGCTGCACTCGTTCACATTCACGGGCATTGAAACCTAATTGGAGTGTAAAATGATGTTGGAAAAAACTAAGAATAATTGTCTTCACCCATGATCAAATATTAATATGTCAAAAATATTAACTTGATTTATCCTTTCAAAAACATTTTCTATTTTTTATCATGAAATGGGTCCCACAACAGTACCATTTATTATATATATATATATATATATATATATATATATATATATATATGTATATTTTTTTATTCTCTTATTAATCTCACATATTATCCCTTCACAGCTGTCTCTATTGTAGGGTTGGGTAACCATTCTAAAAGTCCATGAGGAAGAATGCATGTGAGGTTCTAGACTCCGAGTCATACACAGGCTGATACCAAGGGCTCGGCTGAGGTAAAGCAATACCCCAGTAAAAAATGAAGTCACCCCACTTTGGCATGCAACATCCACAGAGTTTTTCCTAGGTCAAGAGACAGAGATGTCTCTCCGATTGACTAATAGGGCTCGGTCCATAATTCAATATTCTATAACAGGGTGTGGTTTTCTCACAGGAAATTGTATCTGTAACAAAATATTCCTAACATATGGCAAATGTGAGGATATCGTGATATAATTTCAAGAATGTAAGCATGAAAAAAATAATTCATCACTACACAAGAATCTGAAGAGTTTGGACATCACAAGAACAAGTGGGTTTGCTTTGTTGTTTGTGGGGAAAAAATAAGATCATTAGCTGTTGTTGAACAAGCTGAATATGTACTGTCTGAGACTAAAGTTGTTTTGTCTGCAACGAGTGCGTATCGCTAACGGCGGTGTGAGGTAACACACCCCTTGTGAGGGTTTGTTTCTACTATAGCCTAGTACTGTAGGTTGTAACACAGCGCCTTTTCAGAGGGGGCTCCAGGGTTCGTGCTCAGGCCTCGTCTGTGAATCACAGCCTAGCGTGCGATCGGCCCACTGCCCACTGTATGACTCCACAGTGAACTCTGTTACAATAACACACTTGCCTCTCACTCCTTCCATAAACCCCCCAAGCCAGCCCCACCCTCACTCACTGACTGCCTCTCACTTCTGTGAAAACCGGGGGAAGAAAACTCAAAGTTGTCTGTCTATAGTGGTCTTCTGAGATAAAAGCCGGCGGGTATTTCTTTCAGCCGTGAGGTCCCCCGCGCCCCCTCCCCCATTCTATTATTGTTGTTAGCATAACCGTGATGGTGAAGATAATCTTTGTTGTTATTATTATTAGTCCTTTATTACTTTAATTTACTTTTCCCCATGGGGCTTAATGCGGTAATGAAGAACAGACGGGGACAATTCCAGCTCCATTCCAGCTTCCTCTTCCAAGGAGGCCTATCACAAGTCCAGGTTAACAGTGCCATCTACAGTAAGCTCACGGCTGCTTCTGCTTCAGCCTCTGCATTGGATCCGTTGTGCACCACACAACCACACTGCATAACTGGTCAGAGTGGTCAGTTGGATATTTTTGTTCCAAGTTCATATTGCTTTTGATTTATTTCATCAACATTACATCTGCACACAGTAACAAATGCATACACCCACAGTACGTTTATGTGAACTCATACAATTGCATGCATATATGGGGCGGACAAATTATTTATGAATAGGAACTTAGACTACACATATCACTTTCTAAAATGTTGATATTTGATTCAAAATGCTATTGATCTTATTTATTTGTCCATGCGGTAAATGCAATGGACTGATGGGCATACATCTCAATCACATAGCTAACTGAGCAAGACATCAAATGTCACAGGGATAACAATACAGAGACAAAACCATTTGTCTCAGCGGGTGAAAAAAAAAAGGCTAAAGACGGGCCATTATGGTTTATCCTGACCCTAATCACCACTGGTGATACGCTTGCAAATATTATCCCATTCTCCTTAATCCACTCCACAACGCTGTGCTCACCCACTTGCTGAAAGCTCCAACATTTACCTCAGGATTTACAAGGCTTGGGCTGGAGTGCCTGCGAGTGGGAAAGTGCTAATCTACAAGGCAGATTTAGGATTGGCCCGGTGAGCCAGGTGACCTAAGGCCCTGAGCTCTTATTGGTTGGAGGAGTCGCAATCCTGTGGTCTGCTCTGGGAGGGCAGACAGACTGGTGTCTTTAGTCGAAGGGAACCGGGGGTCTTCGCTACGTCTTACTCTCCAAGCCCCCCTCTCTCTCTCTCTTACCGAGGGAGCCCTGATGAGAATTTCACTAATCAGTTGAGGATTAAGATGGACTCAGACAACACTACATCTAATTCCCCCTTCACCGCGATTGGGGCAACAAGAGGCCCCACACATACACCACACACCACGCACCACACACATGCACACACACATACACACACACACACACACACACACACACACATATACACACACACATACACACACACACATGCACACACATGCACACATACAATGAAATAGCGAACACGCAAGAAATTTTACTTTATTCATGCAGTACATTCGTTTGTCTTCAATAGACAAAGTCTGGTTATTGATGCATAAACCCTTTTAGATCAATGAATCTGCTCATGTTTCAATGCATGGACAATTTTCTCAGTGTCTTAATTAAAAATGTGACGTTTTTAAAGCAATATTGTTCATGATACAAATATATAATGCACACACAAAAAAAAAGCTCATTTGTGGCGACTTATTTTGTCTTAGAAAAGCGTGTCTGGTTTCTTGTCGCATCAGGCACTTTTGCCGTTTTAAATCAAAGGTACTCTCTCTTGCCAAATTGTGCTGGGCCACCCATGATGTCTTTAAGTTGTTGTTTTTGCCATTTAATTTATTTGAATAATTTATAAGAATTTAAATATGCTTGTGTGTACTGTAGTTACATTCTTATTTCATTTGTGTGCGTTCAGTACTTTTTTAAATTGGGTAATGCTTGTTTATTTAAAAAGCCAAAATTATCTGAGAAGCTCTAATCTTTTGCATTTACTTAATGCAGGTTGAAACGATGTCTTCAATCTTGTGAAAAATTCACCAAAAAATTATCGAATGTGTCAATTGTATAGTAGTATAGTTAGACCGGTTAATTACATGTTGGTATGTGGCCCACGCTATCTTGGAGACAGGTTGGCTTCCCAGCCTCCCACAGTTTTGCAGTAATGAAGGAGCTGCCTTACCCAAACAAACAGGCTCTCTGGAGATGTACCTCAACCACTTCGTTAATCCAGGAAGTCTCTCTTATCTCCTAGCAAATGGCCCTGTGCTGAGCTGCCGTAGGCCAAGATGTCATTCATCAGTCCCAGCCCGACTCATGAACAGGTATGATTGCTTCTTTCTTTTAGGAGAGTGACAGCCTGCATTGTGGTGTGCAACAAGGTTATGTGCATGGACCAATGTTTATTTTCACTTTCCCATCTGTCATGGCACTTGCCCTTCCATTTAAGATAGTTGAGCTGACATGTTTTGTTTAGCTGTATAGATAGTATACTTGTGCATATTGTGACTGTACTGTTAGATATCAATCTAGCTTTCCTTTTAGAGCAGAATAAAAGGTCAGGTGGGCTTAACTTCATGGTGTCACAGATTATTATTGTGAATATGTATTCATCATGTGGTAAGGATTGTTTACATAATAATAAAAAAAACATGGATGCCTCATAATGAAACCTATGGCTAGAAGTGAGAGGCAGGAAACAAGTCGACACCGTTTTAGTGGTGATAGGTGAAGGAGGAATTAAAGAAGAAATGCAGCGACTGGGGGTTTGCCTGTAATGCAAGGTAATTTGTGGAGGCATTATGACTGGTGGTAGGGCTCATTACACAACTTTATGGGGAGCTAAAAGCCGACATTTTCCCACAAGTGACTCCCACATAAAACCAAGTTCACTCCGTCAGCCACTGCATCTCTGCTTCTACAGAAGGTGCTAGTGCACACACACACACACACACACCCACACTCTTATTGTCATTATCGCTCCGTGTTACGTATTCACACGTGCAGACACATGCAGACACCATAACACCAGTGCATGCAACACGCCAGTATTTCTTTGAGACGTTTGTTAGTCGAACTAATCATAAAGTACTTCCTGTACTTCCTTGACAATGGGTTGATTTTGAGTACAGAGAGGAGTTATTCTAGGACACATAATATTTACTTCCAAATTACAGTAATTGTATATAAATATTCTCCCCATTATTTTAATGGACTTTGGTATCACAATATCCTTATACAAAGCCTCCCATTTGGGTAAAGCTTTGATACAGATATTAATACAAATAAAATGATGTGTTTATATTCATCCATGTTAATGAGTGAGTAGCTGTTTATCAGTTACCCCAAAAAGTTTTCCAACCCGTTGCCATGAATTCTTCTCTGGCAGTGTTGAGCGTTGATAGTGACCTGCACATTTTTTCCACCCAAAGGTTGTTATAAAGAGCTAAGACTCTAATACCATGTTTGCAAGTTTAGCGACCATGCCAACAAGGCAACAAGGAGCTAGAGAGAATTGGAAACCAAGCATGCAGCTAGTTCACAAAGCCGATAAACAGCTGTGTTTTTATAACCACTGAAATACTATGCTGGAGAGATTTTTTTTTTTTCTGCCGGCTACACATACTGCACCTGCCGTTTCTATCACAGCCGTGTGGTCACAAAGGGAGCAGTATATCTTTCAACGAGCCCTAGCCCTCAATAGACCCTGCTAGCCACTCAATCCCTCAAGCAACCCCTCGAACCCCCTGCAATCTCTCAACCTGACCATCCTAGACCAATTCGTTCGGGATATTCTCCTGTTAACTGAAAAAGAGGACATTTCCTGTACCTGTCAAAGCCAGAAAAAACATTCACTGACAAGGACTGTTATCCGTGTATGTAAAGGTACTCATGACAGCTCCAAAAGGGGAGATCAAAATGTTGTTGGTTTTTCAAACGTCCCTCATGCTTTGGCACTTGTAATATTATTTTTTGTATTTAGGGATTATGAAAAAGCTAGTAAGTCTACTCTACAATACTTTAATTGGGAAGATGTCATTCTAAAGAGTTCCAACACGTTTGCCTTCAATAAGTACAGTTCTCTATTTTGGTTTGTTATGTGAGTATCATCAAAGTGTCTTTCGTCCATTTATGAGGTCCATCAGCTTTAACAACATTATTTACAAGTGTCGTTTTACGGAAGAACGACACGCCACATATAAAGGCATTGACCCTCGTAAAGAAACTTGTCATCGTGGCTCAGCTGAGCTCTAACCTCGAGTGGGTCACAAACGGCCCCGGCTTTTGGAATGTCTCCGCGAACACGAGTCTCACCACGCTACCTTATGTGGTAATACAAAAAAAAAAAGAAAGAAAAAAAAAAAAAAAGGAAAGAAACGCGCCGGAGAGAGGAGACTGTGTTGACCCGCTGGGGATTAAGGAGGGGTCACAGTGGATCAGCTGGGTCTTCCTCTCCCACAGAGCAGGGAAAACAAATATTAATCACTTCTAGCACTTCACACACAAAGGGCCCTGAGCCTGGGGAGCAAGGGGTGGGTGGGCGTAAAAGCACAGGCCCTGCTGTCTAATGAAAATCTCTGGCTCGACCACTGTGGACGTTACGCTCACAGGATGGTTGTGAGTTTGCGTTGTTTGTAAATGTGTGGTAGCACAATTCAAATGGCTATATGACCCATGTACGGTGCGTTCATGCCATAGATGTCTACTGGATACCATGCTGATAGTAGTTCTTGCATTGTGTATGTGTATCGGTGGCATAGTGTGGTTTATTCGCATGTAATGCGTGCCTGTGAGTTACGGAGGTCTTGAGAAGGGGACCTGAAGGTTATAAAGTTAGCGACGACTGGGATGTGTCTTTCTTTGCTCTGTTGCCGGCTTGGCATGGCGAGCACTGCCACCAACGCCGTGCCCATCGCCTAGCCACTCCGCAATGGGACCCCCGCCCGGCGAGGCAGCTCACAAGCGGTGTCGGAGCCCACCTGGCGCACTGGCGGCGGCGCCATCTGGTCCCGGCAGTGGCTCGCCGTTGGGCCAGCCTCGGTGCCCGCTGCGCCAGCGTGCCATTGTTTAATGAGCACATATGAGCAAACACTGCACTGCCAGGTGGCGCTGCCGCCACACCATGTGACCAGGCGACGCTCCACCGCCGCCGCTCAAACCCGGGGGGCATCAAAGAGGGGCCCGGGATTTCCAAAGTAACCAAGCTGTAATCCACCCCCTTATTGGTCTCATTCATATTGAAATGCATGATCAGAGGAGTTGCAGGAGCCCTAATCTTGCCAATGAGCAGTCCGGCACAGCTGCGGGGATAAAGTTAGAGTATGAGACCACCACTATATTAGAGAGCTAAGGCCTTGCTGATTGGATTAAGATGGGGGGGTGGGGGGGGTGGGGGTTATGGGAGGCGATGGAGGGGTGAGGATATGTCATCTTCCAGCGTTGTGTGGGGTGCTCGTGGTATTGCTGACCATGGCTCATGGGGCAGCGCAGACAGGGCTTTGTCCCAGGTTTTGATGGCCCAAGAAAGCAAAAAGGAGGGGGTTTGATAGAGAATAGGGGTGACAAAATGGAAAGCAAAAGTGGCACTCAGTAGTCTGGATTGGGGCCTCGACAGAGCCCTGGCCTCCCAGCATGAGCTCGTCGGGTATTAAGTTGTAGCGCAACAGAGTTTTTGAGAGAGAGGACTAAACCGGGCATTAGCTGCCGACTTAAAGGTTTTCGCCGGTTCCTCTGGTAGGGAGAGCTGTGCCGTTTAAGTGTGATTGAACGTGGCTTAGATAGGGATCAATGGTTATCCTCTTGACTGTTTTGTTTTGAGGTTCTTTTCAGCGTTCATTGAGAGCATGGAGCAGACATTTTGTTTCGGAACACGCGGGAGGATCTATTGTGAGGTTTCTCGTATTGTGATGATCTGTGTTTCCGAAAACAAAAATACATACATCAACAACATCATAATGTTAGAAATTACAGGCGATTATGTCATAATTTATCTTTGGCAATTATTTCTAGGTTTACCTCTGATTTAAACCTGCTGACATATCTGTGTGAGCCAAACAATTTGGTGCAAAATTTGAACTTTCCTGTGGATTGACTCAAAGGACAACTAACTCAAGCCATGTATATAAGAACGACATGTCTCCCTCTCCCACAGTACACCACAAGAGAAATGCTTCCGTCCCCGCACAAATGATTGACCTAGTGCCTTGGAAATGTGGTAGAGGTCTAAAGGCGATTTAGCATCTCATTACATTTCCCATCCTTCAATCAACATAGGATCCCTGGCTTTCTAAATTCGTGGTCGTAAACTTGAACTCAGAGGGGAAAAAGCCATGTTTATAATTACACCTGTAATGAGCATGTAATATGTAAGTGGCGGCGTACGGGAATATGCCACAAATTGGTCTTCCATTGAATGAATCCCTTCCATTGCCCCACAGGATTAAACAACGTCTTACAGGCCAGTACCTGCTCTTCTCCTGAGACTGTTGCCTTGCGTGAAAGCTTCTATAAGGCTGGGGGGTGGAACTTGAGGCCCAAAGCAGTGATTTTGGATGCAGTTCTGCTGCTGATAGGTATTTGGCAGCAAACCTTCACACCTGCCCAAACTGTTTACCCCAGACCATTGACGCAGAGCCTAGCATTGGAACAGAGCTGTATAGAGTCCAGATTCTACTCTACAATCCGTGGTTCATGTATACTGAAAGCTTTAATTGAATGGGAATAATAATATAATACATACAACAAGTTTGGCTGAATGTGTGCACATAAAGCAGGATCTTACGATTGATTCAAATCAGATTTGATTTCGTATCACAATATTTCACACACACTCACTGACTCAAACACATAGGTGAAAGGTCTCGCCACGTGCACATTGGGAAAGCCAGCTGGCAGACCCCTGCTGTCCATGTTAAAATGCAGCCAGCCACAGTGGCAACTCTGAGCATTGCTCATCTGAACATCTCACTCGGAATACTTGGTGCCAAGCAATTTCACAGTTATTTGCTAAAGATAAACCTTGGATCTGAAATCGCAGCATATTTAATCTGACAGCAACTGTAACCACTACCCCAGCTAAAGCCAAAGCTTCAGCTCCAATTGAAATCCAGCAGAGGTTTGGGATAGTTTCGCCGTAGAATATGATTTTAAGGGCAGACCTATGTACACTGTGAAGTCTAATAGTAAGTTTATGAAATGTTTATTTATTACCTCATCTTCTCCATGGTCCTCTCAGTGAACTTTCAGAATGACCAACAGTAATACTTGGAGATTTTTTTGTTCTCTGTTCCACCCTTCTTTGTTCCTCCTCCTCCTCCACACACGGTATCTCCCTGACAGCTTCAAAGCAAACACGGCCATTCCTTAGAGGCGCACAGACAGCCCCGTGATGGAACCCGATCACTAAGCGGCAGGGCCCACGGGCTTGCGTTGGCCCCCCTTGACATGAGACTGCAGCATCTATCATGTCATATTATCTCAGGGGCCGTGCTGCGAGGGTCACATCAGTTCGACACATATGTCCTTGACACTGGTCCCTGCAGGCAGCGCAACTCGCCTAGCTATGTCATTGTTCTTCCCCAGGAATCCCTAGCGGAATAAGTGACCCGCTGAGAGACAGGAGCATACAAAACATGAGAAACTGGCTTTTACAATCAACGACCTGGAACAACTCTGGAATATTTATTTGGTTGAGTAGTGAGGTAATTAGGTGTTGGTGTGAAGCTGAGTGCGATCATGTACATCAATAACCACTTGAATGTACAAGCGGTAAAACAAACACGTAGTTAAGCATCATCATCATCTTGAGAAGACTTCATCAACACCTCATACGTTTTTTTTCTTCTCAGCATTGCTGGCAGCTTCGTAGTTCCACTGCGTCCTCAATTGGACTAACGAAAGTGTGTGCCAATAAGCCAAAGTGCAAATCTCCATCGTTGTCTACATCGTGCGATGTAAAAATTGGGTGACAGGTTATGTCAGCTGCATCTTTTACCTGTCGTCAGGGTACGTTTCTTTCTCCTCTCCTCTCACCTCCCTCTCCCAGAATAAGCCATTGGGGAACAGGTTTTGACCCCCTCCATAAACGTTTGGCGACTCAGTGCTTTGAAAATGCAGCAGGCATCTAAAGCAATTCATCTTCATCTCCACACCTTTTGGATTTGGCAACATCTCATTACACTTACCATCCTTCAATCAACAGCAAATTGCTGTGCTATTCCCAACTCCTGTCTAGCCCTGACTTCTAAGAGGGGAAATCTGGTGTATAAATGTACATGTCTACACACCATATAATATGGAGTACCCTCTGATTGCAGTGAGAGTAAGTGAATGACAGACTGACTGTTGAGACGATCAGTATTAGTAGCACTACGTGTTGACAGTGGACGAGTATTTTCAGAGTGGGAATGGAAACAAAATGGCCGATATGTTCTATTTCAAGGGGTGATGGCTGTCTTTAGAGGGTAAATGTGACATTAGAGTTGGAAATGTTTCATGAATGTTAAATAGTCCATATGCTTGCTTCATAGTTTTGCACTCTGTTACTAACTAAAATAACTATTTCTAATAGCTTGAAACAGTTGTTAGCCTTCGTTGATGTTTGTTGAGTAAGTATATAATCTCACTCATAAGCAAATAGCTCATATTGTTTGCCCATGATCTTCTTTAAATTTCTAATTATACTACATCATTGACATCATGCTTATATCATGTTGCGTGTCCTAGAATCCCAAGTTTCTACAGTACACGATGCACGGTGATGTCACTCCAAACCGCCTGGACTTTGGTTGTTTTGAAGTGCTTAGGTACAAATATCAAAACATCTGAAAGACATAAAGATGAAAATAAATAAGGCATACGGTTTGAAGAGGGGTCGTTTTAAAAAATGTATTTAGTTCAAATGTACCTCCATTGGCAAGATGTTAACATTCTCCACATCTGACACTGATGGGACAGATATACTACTGTAGGTATAATCAAATGTGACTGACAGACCGCTCGTAATTGGCACCCCACTGATGGGTGAACGGTATGAAATATCTGCAATATCTGAATTATCGGGTCAGACAGCTTCACTGACAACACCTCATGCTGACAGAACAGTCATATGGTTGCAGAACGGTTCTGTATAGGAGGAGACACAAGATTTACTGTGTTTTCCTTGCACCCATGCCTTGATGTCGTAAAATGTTATGGTATGTTTTCCAGGGGGAATTTTTCTAAGCACATCTTTACCAGACCGCAGAGATATAACTCACTTGTCATCATAAATTATTCGAGGCAGCATTTCAGAGCATTAATCTAAACCTGCTAGTGGATAAAATATACCCTACTTCTACTGCATTCACTTTTCATGATCTAGACCTTTGAGACGGTTACAAAGGAAAACATTTGTTTTTGAATCTTTCAATATACAACTTTTACATATTGTTAACCAGCCATTGTAAATTAATGTTTAGCAACTCCTGTCCAAACACTTTTGCTGTTCTTTTACACACATGCACAGATACTTAAGGATGCATGTACACACATAACAACACAGATACACTGATGATAGATTAAACATTTGGGCAGGAGCCCATGATCATCCTTCCCTAATCATGACAAATAGCTTCAACCATGGCAAATTGTTAGGGCTCCATTACATGTGGTTGTCAGCTCCATTTTTTTATCTCAGAATAGATGCATTATTAAAACATTTTGTGGAGCTCAAAACGGTTTTATATAATATTTAAAGGCTTGACTCTGACCCATAAGATTAATGCTTATGTTGTGTGGTGATAAGAAAAATAAAAAGCATTAAAAAAACCAAAATATTCTAGTAGAGACCTCAACTTTAGAGCTTCATGATAAAACGGTTTCTTGGAGGCAGATGTCAGGGTTGGACCACTTGTACATTAACATTTGTTATAGAATCTGCAACGACAGACTCCACTTGCATTAGATTGCATGGCACAATCAATGCCAAATGGTGGCCTAAACAATGAAAGCAGTAATATACTATGTGTCTGCCATGATTACGGTCTTATGTTCTTGTCATTAATCAAAATCCATTTGAATTTAGCGTTAAATCAAGTAATACATTTTATCCTTGACATGGACAACATAAATTATCTATCTTCTTACAAAGCTCTGTAAATACACTCAATGTATGCAATACTACGGGGGAGAAATTGCTATTTAATGCATCATGGCTCCCTCCACTGGTGTCGGTTGTAGTTACACCATCAAATAAAAATAGGCTTGGGAAAGTTTTGGAGGAATTGTTCAAACTTGTCATTTATTTTATTATAATAATCATAATTATTATAATTATCAGTCATATGAATACTTCTCTTGTAGTTCCGTACTAAAGTGTTTGACCAATATATATATATTTTTTTTTTACCAAACACACAGCTTGAAAAAAAAAATACAGACACTTATTTAAACCTCCCACCAAGATGGGGCAAAGAGCAAACCTATCATTAAACAACATTCCCAAGCGCTCCTTGGGATACCTCACTTAGCGGTTGCACCACTGATCCACCTGTCTTTTAGGTTCTGCAACCGCTAACCCTACTATCTTAATGAGCCAAGAGATGACTCCTTGCCTCACCAGTGTGCAAGGTGGGGCAGGTATAAGAGCAAGAGGATTGTCAATATGACACATGCAGACACATCAAGAGGGGCAATCCGTTGTAGACCTCGCCACCCACAGACTCTCCCCAGCTAATTGTCTCCACTCCCTAAGCCTGCTCCCCCAAGTAAATTGCAGCATCCCATGCTGGATTTATACAGGAGTTGGTTTTTGGAGGCCGGTATCCTTTCAGGTGGTGGTGGTGTCGGCTGTGTGTGTGTTCCCCCCTTTGGCCCCAGGGAGATCTCAACCTGTTTGGGCAGGAGAGAGCTCCGGTCTGAGGATTATCAAGGGACATTTGTCTGTGTCTAGTCTGGGTCCATGAAAGTGACAGGGGACACAGGTTGGAGAAGGGAGACACTGCGTGTGTGGGGGTGTTCCGGGCTTAAGGGATCGGAATCTAAAGCATCACCTTGTGTGTTCTTGGTGGCCTTTTGATTGTTGTTGTTTTTGATTCATCATGGTTTGACTTTTTTCAATGGAAATACAGCCATGTATTATAATGTCCTTAAAAGGTTGAAATCACACAGAAATAAACATTTCTATATTCCATGTGACCACACAAAAGGATATTAATTTTAATATCTTGGCATACTTTAAAAGCTATGCATCCTCCCCATGGCCTAATCAATGCAGCACTGGATATTCATTGAATATAAGATCGACCAGGTTCTAGTTGTGATGCCTCGGCTTAGGTTCTGGAAGCCTAAATAATATGATAATATGTACAGACAATGTACAGCCGTTCTGAAAGAACATACAGGCGTGCCACTTTAAATCAGTTTTTGTGTTATTTTTTTTACGTGTACATAGATGTCTTAACTTAACGGCAAAAGCATTCGATTTAAAAATACATAATTTGCAATGGGTCATATATTTTGGATTCTACACGGAATTGTAGATTTAGTGGGTCTAAGTGGACATGATTACCTCCTACTGCTCCTACGGAAACAAGCTATGCTGACCTTCTGGAAAGGAAGGGAGACATAGGCTTCCATATTAGAATCGTTAAATGGGGGGAAATCAATATAATGCCAAGACAGCAGGTTATCACATCAGGCACCTGTATATTGGACATCTCAATAAGAAATGAAAATACCCCCTCAATTAACATTGACAGTCCCTGACATTCATATCAATGCCAGCCTTCCATCTGTTTGCTCAAGGAACATCCTCTCAACCAAATGTGTTTGCTCAAACTCTCTAGACATGTGGGCTGAGGACTGAAATATCAAACAGGTCCATTGCGAAATGGGATGTGGTGCGCCCGTGGTGCATGTTTGAATATATGTACGGCACACACACAAACACACAATGTGATTAAAGTAAAATGTAAGGGAATTATTTAAATTTAAGGGAATGATTTAATATTTTATCAGAACACTCTTGACTTGACAAAAATAAAAGGCATTTTACAAAATGTCTAGTAGAGACCTCAACTTTAGAGCTCCATGATAAAACGGTTTCTTGGAGGCGGATGTCAGGGTTAGACCACTTATACATTAACATTTGTAATGGAATCAGTTGTTTCCTTTTTTCACAGTGTGCAAAAATAACCAACAATCCTGCCTTTAAATTATTTGGTATAAAGGTAGATAAAGAGAAAATTGATTCTGCTTCTGCTTTGACAGAGAGATCCACATTGATGCACCATGGGACATGGGGAGGCAAAATCACCAAAGTGCCAGGGGAATCTAATGCAATTAGTAATGTTTACTTACACCATGTGTCCCCCTCCGTCTGTGCAGTGGCACTAGCATCCGCCGGCCTCCAACCATT